>CALZFC010000258.1:0-39627 GCA_945643635.1 Allodiplogaster sudhausi
TTTTGGGGCATATTTTTATTCGAATAGAGCCTAAAATTAGCTATCGAATGATAGGTTGATCATCGGTATTGTTCAGGCATATTCGAGATATGAATAATTTTGTGGCTTTTTGGTGCATTTTCATCGCACGCAGATTTTCTAACGACCCAGGTTCGGAGTCGCGCGCGGGCAAACCCTTTTGCGCGCTTTTATATTCGACCCCAATTAAAAAAACCTATGCTAGGACATAGCGAGACTCCAAGGGAGATAATGGGCAAAGATACTGAACCAGGTCCCCCCATAGCTCCGCTAGTTAGAGTATGTACTTAGAAACGCTTGTTCAATATTTACTGGGTTTGCGCGGAGCGGCGTGGTGGGCGGAGGAGTTGAGATTTTCGAGTGTGGTTTTTTTAGGATGGTAAATGAATATTGGGGCTACGTTTTGGTATTGGTTTGGGATTTTTGGGTTTTGGTTTTGGGGTCGTCGCCGGCGGCCAAAGTTGCAACATTTCAGCGCGAGGTTGCGCTGGGTTGGCCACTTTGAGCGATTGCATCTTTTGAACGGAGAGGAGTTGGGTGCTGAAAAAAATAGAGGCTGATAGGGAATGTCTTCAAGATTAATAGGACACAAATTGGGCAAATTTCGCCTGATGGTCTTTCCTGTGGGCGTGGCCAAAATTTTACCCCGTTTTTTGGCCCTTTTTTCGTCTGTATTTGCTCACTTTCTCAAAATCTGTACCCGCGATTTTTTTTGTTTCAACATATATCATGTAGTTTTGGAAGGCGCATCGACTGATCTATTGCACATGGCCTGAAAGTAGCTGGATCGATAGATACAAAGCAAAAACTAGCGAACCCATTTTGTTAGGAGCGAACATTTGAAAAATCAATGCTCGGAGATTTGGGACCGGAGCGGGATGGGACATTTTGATTATTGTACAGTTTTACGAGAGCTTTGGAATGAGCCTACTCCCGTTTGGATGGCTTTCCAGGAAAGTACCCTGAGGGGGCCGTGAAATGTCGAATTTTTTGGAGGCCTTTACTGCGGTGGTTTTTTCTAGGATGTTGGAGTTATGGCAACGTGTTATATATCAATCTGTAGCTTTTGAGAAGACGAACTACTTTGTCATACAAAACGTTTTCATAAAACGACGTTTTTGATCTACTTTTGGTCCGAGAATGTTTAGGCCACTTTTTCGACCTTAGCTATCACTGACACTTTTTGGGGCTTATTTTTATTCGAATAGAGCCAAAAATTAGCTATCGAATGGTAGTTGAATCTTTAGATTTGGTCCAGGCATATTTGAGAAATGAATTATTTTGTGGCTTTTTGGTACATTTTCACGGTACGCAGATATTCTACCGACCCAGGTTCGGAGTCGCGCGCGGGCAAACTCTTTTACGCGCATCAGTAATATGTCTTGAGCAGTAGAAAGCCTTTATAATCAAAGTTACCACAGAATTAATTGATGTTGGTTTGGTTTCTTTGTTATTAACCAAAAACGACATATTAGGTATACCTAGAGAACATATTTTCAGCTAATATTTATTTATTTTATTTTTAACACTGAACAAACATGAAAAGCCAACTTCGAAGAAAAATAAAACATGTCAGCAATCTTATAGTTAAGTACTTGTGGCGGTGCGTGAGTATCATAACCTGTCTGGTGCACTTCACTCTAAAAGCTCATATTTTTTTGGAAAGTAGACTTAGGGTCATCCGTTTTAGTATCTCTTTTTTTTTATTTGATCATTTTTGCGAAATAAATATAGAATAACGGTAAATTAACATTAAAAACAGTTGGAGGTATCAAAAAGTTTTTTAAAAAGGCATATGCACTATGATGCCTGGTGTACTTCAAAAAAACTTTTGTCTTTCTTGGGCGACAACATTTGGCTGTGTTCTTTTCTCGCTCCATGTGGTGGGCACGCGCGATCGCGACAACGGCATCGTCGCCCACGGTACGCATTTTTTTTATATTTGTTTTCTTCCATCCCCAACTAGGATAGCACTATCAGATGTAATCAGTGATTATGACTGTTTGCATTGTTGCTTAATATTAGTTTCCTTTCGATCTGACTATGGTTTTTTTGTTTTACAAATGTTTTTTGATTACTTTTTATTAAAGAATTTCAAATATATTCGAATGACTTTAAAGTTTTCGTTGTAGTGGCGACTTCGAGGAAGCCGCCGGAGAAGGCGTCCGCCGGCGCCAAGGGACGCGGGAGTCGACTTCGCCTGCTATGGTTAGACATTCACTTTTTTTGTTGCTTTTTTTGCTTATATTATTTCTTATAGTTAAATGTTAAACGAAATGTTGTTTGATGATTTATGATAGGAAGTAATAGCAAAGCTATCATCGTGTTTTTTATCGGTTGATTAAGATATATACTCGATACTGTTAGTAGGAGTACGATTTTTTCGGGCTTGAGGAGAATGTATGGTAGGAATTTGAGTGACATTTTCAGATTATCTTCAGTAATGATTAATTAATGACGTTTCTATATTCCGGAGTTTTCGTGTTATGGTTTAGGTTTATGAAATTTTATTAGGAAGTTCAAGGAATAACTCCTTTAAGTATATGCTTCTTATTGGTTCTCTATTTGGGTGATGTATCCTTGTCTATTTTTGCTTCAAGGCTGTGACTATAATTTTTTTCCCTTATTTAGGTTGGTTTTATATAGGGCTAAAATCACTTAGTTGTTTCAGGTTACATCAAGGTAATTTTTTAAAGATTACTTTGAGAATGCATATTCTTTTTTTGGGGCATTTTTTCTCATTCTTTTAGCTGGTTAATGATGGAGCTTTGGATAGTTGTGCGCAATATTGGTATAATCCAATAATAACATGGGATATTGTGAGTGTTTGATTTTTTATAAAAGCGGCGTATTTTTCTTATTATTTAAGGTTTTTGCGTTAGTTCTATTAACGTTACAAATCGTACTTTGTTTTTGTTCTTCAGAGTCAGAGGAAGTCTGAATGAAGGACGACCGGTTAATGAAGTCGGTGACGACTTCGGCCACACCGGCCACGCAAGAAAATTAAGGTACTCATTTTAAAACATCTTTCAAAATTCTTTTAACCTTTGTAACGAAACTTGTTTTTCTTTTCGGTTTTCCTAGCAGGTGGTTAATTCTGGGAATATTTTTTTTTAGCTTGGTTAAAGTTAATTATTATCTTGATGTTTTCTCGGGAGAATTGGTTTGGAACATTTATGATATTTAATGTTCGTCGATGGTGAAGGATTGGGTTCTGTTTTTCAGGTTTATGAGTGAAAGTATCTTTCAGATTTATGAGTGAAAGTGCTGTTGCTTCATATTTTAAGGTGTTGATTGTTGGAGTTTTATGAATAAAAGATCTTTATTTACAGTTTTGGATACGATTCTGTTGTGTTTCTATGGTACTGGGTTGTTTGGACTGTTGAAGTTGATAAATTATAAATGATAATGTTCTTTAGGATATTGTATGGTAAGAGTACAATTGAAAGTTATTTTTCTTTTCTAGCTTGGGTGAATAGGATTTAATTGTAAAGAGTTAGCTTTTTGGTTTCTTGTCATTTATATAAGATATTTCAGTCAAAGAAAATACAGATAACATATTAATTTTTCTTTTCTGTTGGTACGGTATTATTGACGAACGTAAGGTATTGGGTGAGTGTACTCTTTGTGCCTGCATGCAAATGAGCTACTTATTTATGGATGTTTAGATTTTTTATATATTTACAATTTGGTAAAGCTGTTATTTAATTGGCGTATGTTATATTACGTTTAAGGATTACATTTGTATTGATATGCATGAGGCCGGGTTACTGTATGCAGCGATATGAATACAAACATTTATTCTTTTATGTCTTAAGGTGTCTATTTTAAAGTATTGTTCCTCTTAAAATGCTATTATTATTCTGGATTGGTTTAGCATAGGATTGGAATAATATTGTTGTTTTTTTTAATATTCAAAACTTATTTCCTTGTTCAAATTGGTTTTTTTTACATTGAATTCAAATCTCTTTGTTTTTGGGGATTTCTTTCTCATACCCTTTCCATTATCTGGTTAATGCATGAGCGTTGCCATATCTGTTTGGGTAATATTTATCGTAAATTCTTCCTTTATTCGCCGGGAGTTTTTGTCTGCGTATTTCCTTATATTACATTACTTTTTTCCTTTTACATTTTTTTATAAGATTAATTATGTTTATGGTATTCTGGGTTTTTATGCTTTTCTTTTAAAATGGCGTTGATACATTTTTCCTTGTTCAAGATGGTTTTACATAGAATTCAAATCTCTTATTTGTTTCAGTTTAAGTCATGGTAATCTTTTTTTAAAATTCCTTTGGGAATGAATTTCTTTTTGGGGATATTTTTTTCTCATACCCATTCCTTTTAGATGGTTAATGCTTTAGCGTTGTTTCACGGGTATTTTTTGTGTGCGTACCTCCTAATAATAGTTTTGTATTCCTTTTATATTTTTTTGTAATTCAATCTTTTCTTTTTCTCAGCTTTAATTTTTTTTAAAAATAATTTCTAATTGTAAGATATTTTAAGGTATAGATGAGAAATTTGTTCTTTTTTCCGTGTTAAGACTGGGTCGTTTTATTAAGGTTAGCATTGTCAAAACGCTTTAGAATATTGTTTGATGATTCATGATGGGAGATAATTACAACGCTTTCAGCATGTTTATTTCAGCGCTTTCGAATGCGAGTGAGCGAGGGCAGGGGTACTGTATTTAATAATATTCCTTTTTCTAACACCGTTTAGGTTTATTTCTTTTTAGTGCGAATGTTCATTTAATGCTTACTTGGATAAACTAAACATGGCGTTGCAGAGCAGAGGAAAGCAGAGAGAGAGAGAGAGAGACAGAGAGAGGAGGGATCTGGGGAGAAAAAGAAGCAGAAAAAGTGAAATAGAGAGAAAAGCAGAGGTAAATAAGCGTAGAGAAAGAGAAGTGGAGAGGGGGGAAGCAGTAAGAGAGAAGGAGAGAGAAAGAGAAGCAGAGAGAAAGAAAAAAACAGAAGGGAAGCAGAAAGAAAAGCAAGGAAAGGGAAAGAGACGGAGAGAATAATTTTTATTTTATTTTATAAGGCACCAAGTTTAGAATCTCGTTTTAATTTTTTTTATTTAGATTACCTTTTGATAGGATACTGTACTATATAATAGTTACAGTATGCATATGAGTGAAATCCCTGATTTACACTCATTAAGGTCCATGGTTATTTTTTTAGGAGAACATTTTAAGCTTATAGAATTTGCGGTTCACTGTAATGCGGATTTTAAAGACTGGATACTGCAGGGCAGGCGCACCATCTTAGGAACTTTCATGGGTGTTTTATTTGATGTAGCTATAATAATATTTTCGGTGTAATTAAAATGTGATCCAATAAGAGTGGGGTAATGGAATCTAGAGTTGAATAATGGATACTGTAGTTTTGATGTTAGTGTTATCATTTTATATGTTCACTTTCATACTGTTTTGGAATGTAAGGGGGTACTGTAATGCAAGATTGGATTAGTTGTGGAGATGTAAATACAACTATTTGACGTCCGTAAATGTTTTTGGATATAATTTGTAAACTTTTTGAATTGGATATGGATGATATAATTTGGTTTAAGTTTTGGAATGTCATTTTAAAAGTTTATTTCCCATTACTTCGAAGGTTGGATTAAGGCGCATTTATATTGAAATTTTTTTAAGGGTACTTTAATATTCTTCTTTTTTTAACCTCATTTCTGTTAAATGTTTAAATGCGAATGTTCATTAAATGCTTCCTTGCATATATTAAAAGCATAGAGAACGAAGCATAGAGAAAGAGAAGAATAGAGGGGAGGGGGAACAGTGAGAGCGAGAAAGAAAGAGAGACAGAGAGGAAGCAAAGAGAAAAAAACTGAAAGAGAGAGAGAGAGCGAGGGAAAGAGAGAGAGAGAGAGTTGGAATCTAAGAGAGGGAGCGAAAGAAGCAGAGAGAAAGTGAAGCAACTCAACTTTTTTTATTACTTTATAAGGCACCGAGTTGAATTTTTTTTTAAATTATTTTATTAGATAACTTTTTATTAGGATACTGTATAATAATTACAGTAAGCATATGAGTGAACTTCCTGATTTATCCTCTTTAACTTCCATGGTTATTTTTTAGGAGTTTACTTTTTAAGCTTTTTTTTGAATTCGCGGTTTACTGTAATGCGGATTTGGAAGTCAGGATACTGTATTGCTTTCACACCATATTGAATCTTTCATGGGTGTTTTATGGGGCATGTAATTTTATTCTTTTTCATTCTATTAGAAGCATGATTTTTTAGAACTTCTTATTATTTGAAAATAATAACTGTTGCCACATTATATTGTAATAATATGTGCCTTGCATGGTCTGACATTCTTTATGTTGCTGTTCGACTATAAATTAACAGTTCATTTTATTTCAGAAGTCTTTAAAGTATGCCTCAAAAGATCTAATTGAAGTACAGTAGTTGAACGGTTCCATCTTTTGAGAAAATGTAGGCACTTGTTTTTTGTTTGTCGCGTGTAAAATATTAAGAATTCCATATGGTTTTTTTGAGGTTCAGGGTTCATTTATTTAATTTTATACATAATGTCTCTAGGGGATCAGTTTCGGATATACAAGTTGGCTGATATACTTTTGTGATTATTCCTAAAATCGTTTATTCTCAGAGCGTATGCGCGGGATTCGCTGCGCACCCACCGACGCGAATCTTCCGTTCCACGACGGCATGGCGTGCACCAGGTAATTCACCCTGTAGATTAGGGAAAAAGAGAAAGAGAGCGAGAGGATAGGAGTAGACTTGTCCCACCCTTCCCATCTCATCGTCGAAGGGGCGACTTCGCCGCGCTCTACTTCCACGAGGATGAACCTCGTCTTCATCATCAACAACTGCTGGATAGTAAGCGTTCCCTCGCCCAGATTTAATCTAGCGGTCCTTTTCAGAGTTGAATGTGAGGAGTTGAATGGGATATAAAGTGGGGAATAGATAGAAAAAAAATATATAAAATAGGAAACATTGTGTTTTGAAAAGAGAGAGAGAGATAGAGTTATAAAGTGCGGAATATATGAAGTGAACCGGATTTTATTTATATTTTTATTTATTTTTGATTAAATATAGCTTAAGAATTTCATTTATGCAGTGGTTAAAATTTTTTATTTATTATTGGATTTCAATCCAGTTTTGCAGTATCCCGAAAACAATTGGATAAGCTATTTTATTTCAAATTTACGAATGAAAAAATTATCCTTTTTTAAAGGAGAAGCCTTGTAGCAGACAACAAACTATTGATCCAAATTGTTTAACCACTGCATTCTTTGGATATTATTTGGATATTTTTATTTACTTTTTTTGATTGCATGATCACATCTTTTTAACATTGCTAACATTGTAAACATTGATAACACGGCTCATGCAACACTGATAAAGGCCACCGAGATATAATCGTGTGAAAGTTCCACGTTGAAAGACCCATGAGCAGGCATTTATCCGTTGCATGAGTTTTCACTGCACTGCACCGCACACGGCTCACGGCCTACTGATAATGGCCAAAAGTTGAAGCCTCTGAAGAGGATAAAGAGTCCGAAGGACTAAGAATTAAGTAATGGCCCAGATCGATGACGTGAGTCGTACATACACTTAACCATATTGCATTGTACTGGCTAGAGAATTGTTGTGTTCTTGCATTTTGTATTACTCCGTTGAGAGTAACCGGCTTGACGGCGATTGAATGCCCGCTTTGCGGGACTAAAACGGCTTTGCCGTAATGTCTAATCTAGCAGTTGATGGAGAGTCGTGGTGAGGATGTGTGTTCAACATACCTTGTTCTTCTGGGACTAAAGCGACTATGTCGTAAGCTAAGACTGCTATGCAGTATCAAATGCCCTAAAAAGGAGAAACCATGTTGCACATGTTCTTATTATGGCCATCTGTCTTCTGTTGGATCTTGCATTCTCATACGTCTCCATTCCGAGTTATTACCGGCTTGACCGGCGATTGACTGCCCGCTGTGCGGGACTAAAACGGCTTTGCTGTAATGTCTAATCTTGCAGTTGATGGAGAGTCGTGGTGAGGATGTGTGTTTAACATACCTTGTTTTTCTGGGACTAAAGCGACTATGTCGTAATCTAAGACTGCTGTACAGTAACGCATGCCCGAAAAAGAACAAACCATGTTGCACATGTTCTTATCATGACTATCTGACTTCTGTTGGATCTTGCATTTTTGTGTTTCTCCTCTCCCAGTTATTACCGGTTTGACCGGCGATTGAATGCCCGCTACGTGGGACTTAAACGGCTTTGCCGTGATCAATGTATTCAACCTAAATGCTGATCTAGCAGTTGATGGAGAGTTCTGGTGGGGATGTGTGTTCAACATACCTTGTTCTTCTGGGACTAAAGCGACTATGTCGTAATCTAAGACAGCTGTGCAGTAATGCATGCCCGAAAAAGAACAAACCATGTTGCACATGTTCTTATCATGGCTATCTGCCATTTGTTGGATCTTGCATTCACATATGTCTCCATTCCGAGTTATTACCGGCTTGACCGGCGATTGACTGCCCGCTGTGCGGGACTAAAACGGCTTTGCCGTAATGTCTAATCTAGCAGTTGATGGAGAGTCGTGGTGAGGATGTGTGTTCAACATACCTTGTTCTTCTGGGACTAAAGCGACTATGTCGTAAGCTAAGACTGCTATGCAGTATCAAATGCCCTAAAAAGGAGAAACCATGTTGCACATGTTCTTATTATGGCCATCTGTCTGCTGTTGGATCTTGTATTCTCATATGTCTCCATTCCGAGTTATTACCGGCTTGACCGGCGATTGACTGCCCGCTGTGCGGGACTAAAACGGCTTTGCTGTAATGTCTAATCTAGCAGTTGATGGAGAGTCGTGGTGAGGATGTGTGTTTAACATACCTTGTTTTTCTGGGACTAAAGCGACTATGTCGTAATCTAAGACTGCTGTGCAGTAACGCATGCCCGAAAAAGAATAAACCATGTTGCACATGTTCTTATCATGACTATCTAACTTCTGTTGGATCTTGCATTCTCATATGTCTCCATTCCGAGTTATTACCGGCTTGACCGGCGAATGACTGCCCGCTGTGCGGGACTAAAACGGCTTTGCCGCACTCAATGCTTACAAGCTAAATGCTGATATAGCAGTTGATGGAGAGTCGTGGTGAGGATGTGTGTTTAACATACCTTGTTCTTCTGGGACTAAAGCGACTATGTCGTAATTTAAGACTGCTCTGCAGTAACTCATGCCCGAAAAAGAACAAACCATGTTGCACATGTTCTTATCATGACTATCTGACTTCTGTTGGATCTTGCATTTTTGTGTTTCTCCTCTCCCAGTTATTACCGGTTTGACCGGCGATTGAATGCCCGCTACGCGGGACTTAAACGGCTTTGCCGTGTTCAATGTATTCAACCTAAATGCTGATCTAGCAGTTGATGGAGAGTTCTGGTGGGGATGTGTGTTCAACATACCTTGTTCTTCTGGGACTAAAGCGACTATGTCGTAATCTAAGACAGCTGTGCAGTAATGCATGCCCGAAAAAGAACAAACCATGTTGCACATGTTCTTATCATGGCTATCTGCCATTTGTTGGATCTTACATTTTTGCGTGTCTCCTTCCCAGTTATTACCGGCTTGACCGAAGATTGACTGCCCGCTCTGCGGGACTAAAACAGCTGTGCTGATGACGAATGGACCACCATGTCTAAAAACTGTAAAGAAAAATCCCGTAATGAGATTAATGGGACGAAACGGGTATAAGTGTAATTGAAACAGGTTCTCATCTGATGAGTCCCGCCTGTTAGTTTGTTAGCACTACAATCAGTTACTATGTTGATGGTTGGAACAGCAAATAGCTACAGTCTAAAAACTGTGCTGATCATTGGACCACCAAGTCTAAAAACTGTGTTGATGATTGGACCACCAAGTCTAAAAACTGACAGAATTATTGCTATTATCTCTCAGTGTATTTGTAACACATTTTGCGATTCTATCGTTTTATATCGTTATGCATTTTCGAGGCGCGTTTACTTTTGTAAATACGCATGCATGGTTCGAATCATATTACATTCGTGAAATGGCACTTTGAAAGTCTCTCGGAGATTGCTTTTAATTTGCATATTACTTTAAAACATTCCTCTGAGAACGGTTAAAGTGCCATTCGGTACAAGAAGAATATGTGAAATGCTTCAAATTGTGTATGCGTATTTGATCGCATATTTTGATTGAATAATTCGCGGCGCATTTGAAATGCATAGCGGAGAACAAAACATTTGGTTAATCAACTCCTTTTTGTAGGAGGTAAGCTGATCGATCTGGTTGAGTGGCCTAAGTGACTTCTATTCCAGATGGTTTTTCGTGTGACGCGAAAGGGCGACAGGGTCGACCTGCGGCCCGGCCGCCGTCAACACTACGCAGGTGGCAATGACCCAGTGATTGAGGGGGCACCATCACTGGGAGAGCCGTTCTTCTGCCCCCACACACGCACGGTTGTCACTGAGACAGCGGGACTTCCGTGTTTTCAACCTTTCCACTGCTGTCTCAACCCGGAGCTCTTATGCCCGGTCATGCCCACGGTAGAAGTATCCCGTGATGTCAATATTGATTCTGTGGTTGAAGTATCCCACAACAAGCAATGCAATGAGATGGAAACGAAGTTTCTCCAGTTGAAAGAATCTGCTCTCAAGTATGTTGCCCTCAGAGGAGGTGGAAATGGCGAAGCGGGCTATATCCCCTTCGAACCAGAAAATGAATACGATGACATTCCGTCAAACGACCGACTGCTTTTGGAAACAGTTGATGACTACATACGCCGTATGGCGGAGACATATACTTTTGATGACACAGTGTTCGGACTAACTGGATTCTATGGAATCTTTGGACAGCGAGGAGCTGCTGATCTTTTTACAAGTGGCAAGTTCCAAATCGAAGACTTAAGTGAAGACATGGCCTTTGTTGCCTTGAATGATTCCTTCAGAAGGACAGCCAAAAGGATACTTCTACCTGTTTACCAGGATGAACATTATTGGTTTGCAGAGTATCATAAGGACAGCAACAGTGTTACGATTGCTGATTCAATTTACAACGTGTACAACGTTGCCTGTTTTCCTGGAAGCATTATGCAAATTACACTCCATATGCTTATAAAGCACGTGTTTCCAGGCACTCCTATGCCCACTTTCAAGTGGGAATCAGTTGCACAGCAAGAGGACGGTACCAACTGTGGTGTTTTCATGTCCAGATTTTATGAATGTGCCATGAAAGGCATAGATAAAGAGAGACACCACTTTGATTGGAAGTCCTACAGACTTGTTATGCTGAATAGGCTGACTAAAGCCTCAAATCAAGAGTCCACTTCTGCGGCAAAGGTTGTTGCAAAGCCAACACAAGCTCAAAGTGAGGAATGGACTCAAGTGAAGCCCAGAAGAAGCCAGAGATCGAGAAATGAAGGCTTTAAAAAGCCTCGCACTCCGCCTTGGCGGAAAGATTCTTGGAAAGGTAAAGGGATCAAGCCAGATGTTGTTCCCGAAATTGAGATAAGCAGACCATACAATGTGCTTGAAGAGGTAAATCTTGACGATGACGTCTTCGCAGATGTGGAGGCACCATTCTGTGAGGTTCAAGATCCTCAACGAAGATTGATGCAGCGCACAGTACAGAGCGCTTTCGAGAATATTGTCGATTTGTATGGCAATGGAAAGACTATTCTTTTGAACGTCTCTGCATCCGAATCTCTGAGGCATGCTGATGCCAATCACAAGTATGACGCAAAGACTGTGCGATCATTCATTCACAAGTATTCAGCTGAGAAATGCAAAGTAATGGAGAGAATGCTGCTCCCATTGGTTGATGATAAGAGGAACGGACATTTCCTCTCTGCACTATTTGAAAAGAGTAGTAACACTCTTACGATATATGATTCCCTTTGGAGTTCAGCAAAGACATATGAGTGGATTCGAACATCAGTTCGGAGACTAATTGCTCACGTTATGAAGATTAAGAATGACATAACCGTAAAGACGGCCACCTGTACAGAACAGAAACGTGAAGTTGACTCTGGTGTTCACGCAATCCGATTTGCCATGAACGCTTGCAGTAATGGCAAGGACATAGAAGATGACTTTGATGCATCTGAATTCCGGAAGGAAATCTCTGAATTGGTTATGCATCATGAAAGGTTCAAAACCAATTTTACGAAGCATAATGAGATTGTTAAAAACAGTCAATCTGTCAAAGCAAAAACTCCACAAGCGAATAATATTGTGTCAGCTGAGCAAATATCATTTGATGTTGCCAAGATCAAGTCGCAGTTGAATGCGAAATTGAAAGCACCAGATGTTGAAGTTGTGGAAGCATGCATTCTAAGAATTGCTCAAGATCAGCCCGCAAGAAAGGCAGTAGTTTGTAAGTACTCTCTATTGAAGGGTAACACAAATGTGTCTATTGACAATGCTTTAATGAAATCCTATGAAGGAGAGATAAATGAATGTCAGCTTGCTCAATTTGTAATAGTTGATGATAATCGCAAGAAGCATTTCTTCTACTCTGACTTCTCTTGGAGCACTGGAATTATGAGAATTTGTGACTCAGATAAACATGTATCTCTTGATGCATACACTGACGTTATAGATAACGTACGAAAGTTTGTTTCCAGAATAAAAGCGACGAGTTCATTCGAGTGTATTCTGGAAGATTGCAAACAGCAAAGCAAGGGCGCGAAGCAATGCTCGTGGTTTTTCGCATGCAAATATGCAGAGTGCGCTCTGAACAGACTCTTATTTTCAATTGACTGCTTTAGCTGGGTGTTGTACAAGCAAACCTTGTTGTCATTGTTCGTACATAAAGACGAACGCAAACTGAAAGCATCTGATACAAGATCAAACCTCCGAAAATCGCTTGAAAACTCAAGCAATATCTCTCCAGGATGCGCTCACAATGAATCAGATTTGAATGTTCGCATAACTAGAAGTAGAAGCAGAAGCTCAAATTCTGACAATGATTCGAATTTGTTTCGAACTCCAATCAAGCATCAAGTGCCCAGCGCACGCCAAACTTCTCTGACAAAGAGAGGAAATCAGACACCTAAGCGTAAAAGTGATGTCACTGACACCTCCATTTCTTTAAAGAAAAACAGAAGGGAAGTCATTACTGAGAGCCCGTCTGTTTTGTTATCTCAAATGAATGATTTGCATTTATTGCAAAGCCCATTGATTCATACTTCCGGGAGGAAACGGAAAGCTGAGAAGGATGTAGCTCCATCACCATCAACCATTTTATCTGGGATGAGTGAGATGAACGTTAGCACTCCAAAGCGAGTTTCTACGAGACAGCCGAAAAAACTGTTTGTGCCCTATCAGGCTGAATTTCCCACTGCGAATTCCGATGCTCCAATCGCAACGATGTCATACGACAGTTTAAACAAGCTGGACGGCAACCAGTGGTTGAATGATGAAGTTGTGCTCTGTGCTATACAAGCAGTTTGCTACGGCAAGAAGATTTTCCTGATTGATCCGGTTCAGTATGAAAGATACTGTAGAAATCCAGAAAGCATGCAAAAGTTGAGAACAGACAACTTTAGCAATTATGACATGATTCTGTTTCCGTTGGTCAATGATAACCACTTTATGCTAAGTGTCATAGACATGTCGTCGCCACGCTTTGTCATGGTTTACGACTCGCTGAATAAAGTTGACAGGAATGAATTAAACAGAATTCAAAAATGTATTCATCACTTAACCGGACTTCATGTAATGGCCGCCCCATCGGGTGCTAATCTTACCACTCTGCAAAGTGATGGTTTTAATTGTGGTCCAATCACTATTTTCCACGCTCTGCAAATTGTTAATGATCGGCCGACAGTTGTGCCGAATTTTGATGCTGCTTCATTCAGAAAGCAGTTGAAGCACTATTTGCAAACATGCAAGTTGATAAAGATAATTGGAGGCGCAGAAGTCTGTATTACTCCTGATTCTACTCCAAGAACTCGAAGATCGAGCTCGAGTTCATCTATTGGTTCTGTAGCATCAATGAGAAGTGTGGCATCGTCCACAATGTCAGTTCGGTCAAACGAAAGCGACTATTCAAGTGAATCACTTGAAATGCTTAAAAAGTTTGGCTGGACACATCAGCCTCGAAGAGGTAAACCATGTAAGACCTCAGTGTCAGCAATAGCACTTTATGCTGCGTATGCCGGTGGACATTTTGACAGCTCTATTATTGAAGCAATGTTAAAAGTCCTGGTTGCCGAGTCAAAGCAAAGCATTTTTGTGCTTTCGCATTCCGTTGTTATGGATTGCATTGCAAGGAGCATAGCTCCTGAGAGCAAATCTACTATAAAGCAGAAGATTATCTTCGTTCCATTGAAGGATCAAAACGAATGGATCCTTGGAGTGATAGAGACAAAGCCTGACATTACAATTCGACTCTATGACAAAGAGCGAAGAGAAACCGTCATGGCACAACTATCACAATTTGTGGAGATATCATTTGGCAAGCCAGTTGTAATGGACAAGAAGAGGTCCAATCAAGTATGCAAATACTCTTCTCCAGAAGATTCTGCTTCTGCTCTATTTTTTAATGCGGAACAATACTTGTGCGAATTGACAAAGCAGAGAAAGAAGAGATTTGACGAGTTTAAATCTGCAGAATACCGCGAAATAATCACCAAGATGTTGATTGACACAACGATGGTCAGAATATGTGCACAAAGTGATACTGCGGCCAATAAAGTTGTGCAGATAATTCCTTTCAAGTGTCCGGATTTGAAGGATTGCGATATTTCTTTGCTATCACAAGAAAACGATCAATTGAGTGATATAATTATAAGCAAATTTGCAATCGCTCTAAATTCAAATAAGCGATATGTTGTATTGCCACTTGATGCTTATGAAAGCAATGGAAGACTTGAAGGCTTTAATGTTGGAAAAAGACAGGGCATATTAATGCCTATCAAGAAAAATGCAGACGAATATGCACTGGTGGTCATTAAGGCCCAAAAAGCATATGTCTATGATCCGTACTTGCCAGCTATTGGTAGCGCATTTTCTGAGAAAATTAAGCAAGTTGCATCGTACTACAATCGAAACAGAGCAAGTTGCGAGTTGAAGAAAATGTATCCGGTCATTAAAAGTCCGTCATCTACCGGAATATATGTCTGTGCACTAATGCACGTATTGTCTGTTGACAACAAAGATATGCCTAAGAATGTTGAGTCGAAGGCTGTGAAGAGAATTATTTGTCAACTTCTCAAACTAAACGAACATATTTCTGTCTCACAAGACTTAACTGATACTGCAGTTGTTGATAATGAAAGCACAGTTGTGACAACCCCACAGTCGGGTACAAGAGAATATTTCGCAAATTATAGGCAACAAGCTCGAAAGGTTCAGCCGCAACTTATGCGTGCCCAGATTAATTACAGTACCCTACCTGAGCCTTATGTGCTTCCACCACAGACCAAATGTGTGCACTGCCAAGCATGGCGTTGGCCTGGAGAACCTGATTCCATTTGCTGTAAAGGCGGCCAGGTTAAGATCCAAGATGACTTTCCACTATTCGTGGACATTGAAGAAGTGAGAAAAATTAAAGAGTACATCCTTTCACCAGCTGGAAAAGCTACCTATGACACTGTGAGAATGATAAATTCTCCCCTATCATTTGTGTGCACCAGTATGAACACGAAAAAGAAATCAGACTTTCCCAAAGGAGGCCCAGTGCCCTTGGTCGTTAACGGGAAAATAGAGGCAACAATTGTCTCCCTCCAACAAAGCACCGCGAAGTCGAATCCTTCGTTTACTTCACTTATCCTTTGCAAAGATTCTGCTCGCGCAGAAAAGGCTTGTGCCGACTTTATGAAGAAGTACAATGTAAAGTACAATCTTGATATTTTCATGCGAGTTCGAAATGTGTTACAGGAGCACAATCATCTCGCAAAATGCTATATGCTCCTGGAAGAAGTAATCCAGGAAGAGAAAAAGAAAGCTGAGACTAGAAATAGACAGCCTAATCAAGTCATGTTGAACATTCTCGATAGAGAGGAGGCTGTGAAACAGTTCTCTCCGAATACACGCGCTGGTGGACAACTAATTCATGTGAATCGTCCGGTCCATCCTGGGCGATTGAATGCGCCACAAGGCGACAAGTTCATGTCAGCAATATATGTCTACCCATATGGGCAGTGTCCGAGCCACGAGGATTTGAATCGTGGAGTAAGAATTTTCCAGAAATCCTCTTGGACAAATAAGAAGCTTGTGCACTTTAGCCAGCTGTGGGATGCCATGAGTTATACACTTTTGTTGCCACGCGGAAACCGCACTTATAAGCTTGGAATGCCAAAGTTTACAACAATGAGCAAGAGAAATCCCCTTCCTGGGGTAAAGCCACGCGAGTTCCTCTCGCGATCTGAATATTACAATTTCACATTCGCAGATAAAGGTAATACACCTGAAGAAAGGCGAATGCATTGGTGCAGATACTGGGGTATGCTTACCCAGCAATTCCAACTAGACGTTTATTTGCGAATTCAAGCAGACCGACTGGCTGCAATAAAGAGAGAACGTGAGGAACAAGTCAATAAGATTGCCAAAGTGTCAGCAAATGCAAAATATGTTCAGATGAAGCTTGAAGAAAAGGGATACGCACTTGGCAACTATGTCACACTCCCTGAAAGCTTTTATGGAGGTCCGAAATACTTCCGAAGACTGTACTACCAATGTGTAGCACTTTCAAAGAGATATGGCAAACCATCTCGATTCATAACATTTACCGGAAATCCAGAATGGCCGGAGATTACTAAAATTTTGAAACTCATCTCGCCTAATATGACATGGCATGACATTGCCGATGATGTTTGCCGAATCTTTTGGCTCAAGGCAAAAGAATTTTTGAAAGACGTCACTGAACGTGGTGTACTTGGAGAAGTGGTTGCCAACGTCTGGAACGTTGAATATCAACAGAGAGGAATGCCTCATATTCACCTGTTGATCTGGTTTAAGAAAGGCCATGTTGACACTCCAGAGATCATTGATCAGACAATCTGTGCTGAGATTCCGCCTGAACCGGCCCAGGATGACCCTTATTATGAGGAGAAAATGAGACATCGTGAACTCATTCAAAAGTGTATGATTCATGGTCCCTGCGAAGGTAAACTTGATATGACGTGCCGTAAGAGGCGACCCAATGCATTCTTATGCGCGAAAAGTTACCCAAAAGGCTATCGCGATGAAACAGAAATGATTGAAAACGATTATCCGTTGTATAGACGGAGAGATAACGGAGCAAACATTGTCTACTCAAAAGGAAAGAATGCACGAGTTGCAACGAATCGACATGTTGTTCCGCACAATCCATATCTCCTGATGAAGTATGGCTGTCACATTAATGTAGAGGCCTCTACGAGTATCTCTACATTCAAGTACATTTTCAAGTACATTTTCAAGGGCGTTGATCTCCTTGCTTTGGAAATTGATGATATGGAAGAAGATGAGATGAATGCCAAAGGCATCGTACTCAGAAATGAATACGAGAAAAAAAATGGAAAAGTCAGGCAATTGGTTGACCTTGACGAAACAAAGACTTTCCAGAATGCGAGAAGCATATCCTCAATTGAGGCTTCATTCTGCAGACTTGGCCTGCCACTGCATGGTATATCTCATTGCGTTACAGCATTGTACATTCATCTGGAAGGTGAGCAACATATGGTTGTCAAAGCTGATGATACTGCCGCCCAGAGAGAACAAAGAGCTGAGAGAGCCACCTCCAGATTCATGGCTTTCATGGAGCTAAACATACGTGACGAAGATGCAAGAAAACTGACTTATCTTGAAGTTGAAGAAAGATACAGATGGGATCAGAAGGCAAAGATGTACAAGCCATATGTACGTACTGGACAGATTGAGCGTAATATTGCGTACCTGTCTCCCATCAGCCCCCGAAACAGGGAACTTTACGGCCTTCACTGTCTGGTGAGAAGCCTTACTGGCTACACTTGCTTTGCTGATTTGCTTAAATCAGAAGATGGAAGCACCACATATGCAACCTTTGATGAGTCTTCTCGGGCAAGAGGCCTTTTGAGAGATGACAAGGAGTGGGACGCATGTCTTAACCTTGCAAGCGAGTCTATACCGAATCCAAGAGCATTCCTCAGACTCTTCTGCGTCATTCTGATGAATTGTCAGCCACCCAGTCCGGCAGAACTCTTTGAAAAGTACAAGGCAGACATGTTTGACCGCGATAAGCAACATAAATACTCTGAAGAAGAGAAAGTGCAGAGAGTCCTCAGGCACATTCAGTCGATCATAAGACACTCTAACATGACGCTCAAGCAGTTTGGATTGCCGGAGCTTAGAAGGAATGAAGCTCTTGAGCGAAAGTTCATGTCTGAAGACAAGAGAGAGGCTCAAAAGAGAGCAGATGAAATGCAACCCATGCTAAATGAGGGCCAGAAGTCAATTTCGGAGCAAATCATTGCTGCCATCTCTGACACAAGTGCCGAAAAGCGTTGCTTCTTTGTGACTGGAAGTGGTGGTTGTGGAAAGACATTCCTCTACGAGTACTTAATCAATTGGTGCATTGCACACGAAAAGGTTGTTTTACCTGTTGCCTCAACCGGCATTGCAGCAACTCTATTGAAGAATGGTACGACCGCTCACAGTGGTTTTGGAATTCCGCTCGAATATGATGAGCTGGACAAGACAAACCTTGACATCACCTCAGACAAGGGTCAGTTCTTGAGACAAGTTGAAGTCATCATTTGGGATGAGGCCCCAATGCAGTCGAATGCAATCTTGAGTTTTGTTGACAGAACAATGAGGGTCGCTGCGCCCAGAGACCAGAAAGATAAGCCATTTGGTGGACGTGTCGTTCTCCTCGGTGGAGACTGGAAGCAAATTTTGCCCGTTATACCAAGTGCTCGAGATAAGCAGATCTTGAATTACACACTGAACAATGCACCTATTTACGACAAGTTTGAGCAGTGCAAACTGACTGTTAACATGAGGGTCGACAAGGACCAACAAGTATTTCTGAAATATCAGACTGAAGTTGGAGAAGGAACTGCAAACTTTGACGGATTGCACATTCGTGTACCTGAAAGAATGCTATGCGCCGATGAGGACGCACTAATAGACTCCGTGTATCCGGAGGAAGTCCTATGCAACGGTGAAGAGATGAGCAAAAGAGCAATCCTCGCAGTTCGAAATGATGCAGTACTCAAACTAAATGAGAAAATTATGAACTTGCTACCTGGCGAAGCAGAAGAGTTTATAGGAATCACTGAGATTCCTGAAGAAGCAGAGCATATGGGCATGCCCGTAGATTTGATCTCAACCTTGGAGGCGATGACGCCCAATGGAATGCCTGCTCATAAGCTGGTTTTGAAACCGCAAACACCCGTCATGCTTCTGCGGAACATTGACATTGAGAACAAATTGTGCAATGGCACTAAACTTGTGTTCTTGAACGCAGTGAAAGTAAACTCAGCGGACAGAAATGTCATACTACTAAGATGCAGAAATGTGACTGTGAATCCACCAGAAGAGGTATTCCTGCCGAGAATCGTGTTGAATTATCTCGATCGTAACAGTGGCGTACAATTCACACGAAGACAGTTCCCGATAAGGGCGTGCTTTGCTTGCACGATTAACAAGAGTCAAGGCCAGACGCTGGTAAGAGTCGGACTCGATCTGAGAACTCCGACATTTTCCCACGGGCACTTCTATGTGGCCATCTCGAGAGTTAAGAATGAGGCACATCTCAAACTTTTGATACCAAAAGAATTTGTCATAGAAGACAAAGTGAACGGAAAGCATGCCGTTGTCAGAAATATTGTTTTCCGAGAACTGTACCCGATGGTAAATTATGAGATCACAAACAGTCCTCCTGCACTGGCTGACGAACCAGATGTTGACCCGTTTGAGGGCTTGAATCTTGATGACGATGAAGGGGCAGAGAATGACCCCGAACAGCATGAAGAAGATAATCAAGTTGAAGAGATTGATCAAGAACAGCTCGAAAAAGAGCTTGATGACTTAACTTATCAGTTGCAGCAAGAGTTTGCCGCAAAGCAGAATGGCGATGTAGCTGAGAACAAGACAACGGATGAGAATGCCGTTGATAACAATGATATCATACAGGCAATGCCTGAAATCGATGAAGATATTCACTTCTTTAGTGATGACGAAGAAGGCGACCTTCAGTACGTCGTATCTTCCGATGAGGAGGAAAATCCCCAAGATGAGGAAGAAAAGAACTGAATAAAGATGTGAGTCTAATTGCTCAGTAAGCAAGCATTTGTGAATAACTTGCAAGAAGCAAATAAATAACAAGATTGCGCAAAGTTAACGCTTTGTTTCAATATGAAATCTTACTGATTGTGAAATAATTGAAAGAAGCAAATGGCGGGTAACTGCATTGTTTGAATGAGAAGTTACATACTCTCAACAAAAAAATCCCGTCGCGAGATTAATGGGGCGAAACGGGTTTACATGCTCGAAAATTGCCAGGTTCTCGCTTGACGAGTTCCCCGCCTGGTTTAAGCAGTCTAACACAATATATCTCAACTTATAACAGCACTTAATTTTTATATTTTATTTAAAATTCATGTTTTTAAACAAAATAAAAATATAATTCATATATACACTCTAAATTATTTTCTCATTTCTATTTATTACATTCTCGACATTTCCAATTGTTACTTGTTATCGTTCAATCAATTATTTGCATTTTCTTAGTTTATTCTATGGACTATTTAAAATAATGCATAATAACCTAATTTTGTGAAACAGAGAGAGGGAGAGAGAAACGGAGTAAGAGACCTGTCGAGCAGTTGTTCACAGAGCTACTCTTAATCCTCACACCTAATTAGTCCTTTTCCTTCTTTCGTATCACTCTCCACTGCTTTGGAGACTCGTTTGTTTTGCCCTCTATTTTATCTCTGATTTTAATATTTCGCCTATTTATTCGCTCTCACACTTCCCTCTGTCTCTCTGTCTCTCTCTCTGTCTCTCTCTGTCTCTCTCTGTCTCTGTCTCTCTTCTCTCTCTCTCTTTCGCCATCTCTCTCTCTCTCTGTGTTTCTCTCTCTCTATCTCTTGCTCTTTATCATTGATTGGTCATCAAAGCCATCTCACCTGTTGCCTTGCACCTAGGAATTGCGTTTGCCAGGTAAATCTATCGCAGGGATTCTAAAGACATAATCACAAATTTTCTCCTCACGGCATAAATCTTTGACACACGTCGCTAAATTTATTTTAATAAAGCTCCCGCCATCTTGAATTTAAACCAGGCGGGTTGCGGACGCGCGTCTGCGGCCGGCGTTCTGATATTTTTTCAAACGGCCTGGAATTCCGCGTGGCTCGAATTTTGTCTGATTTATGTTATGATGGTATGTTGTCAATATCTCTTTGTTTCTTAAACACTCTCTGTCTTCAATTAAATTAAAACAACTTTGTTCTGCTTCAAAATAGGTAAAGTAAGAAATAGAGAGAAAGCGATCGGAAGGGATAACACTTAGAAAGAGAGAGAGAGAGAGAGAGAGAGAATGAATAATTATTAAATAATACCGATAATTAATTTATGTTTTGAATGAAGTTTGGCTGTTTTGTGCTATTGAATAAGGAATATAGCATTTAAAATGTATTAAAACAAAACAATTGGCTAATTTTATTCGCGAAAATAAAAATAAATAGTAATTGGCAAAGAGAATAAATTTTGTTTGGTGCATACTTACTTACTTGTGTGGTGTACTTCACTCTAAAAAAGTATTTTTTTTTTCAAAAGTGGACTTATAGTGAACCATTTCAGCTTCTCTTTTTTTTTATTTGATTATCGTGGCGAAATAAATATAGAATAACCTTAAACGTAGTAGAAAATGTCAAAGAGTATTTTTGCGGACATATGCACATTGATACCTGGTGCTCTTTTTAAAAACACCTTTTACTTTCAAAGGCGCGAATAATTTGTGGCCACATTTTGCGGCTCGAACCATATGGTCGGCCAACCTATTTTGGGCGGCTGCATTTTTTTCTTCTTATTCTTGTTTTCCTTACTTCGTTCTATCTCAGTTCATTTGCTATGAAGCTTTCCAAAACACTGTGAATACTAAACGTTCACCCTCAGTGCTCATCTTTTATGATATTTATGTCATATTGTTAATATTTCATGTTCATGTGTCCGGTTGCTAATGGGGATGACCCTTGGTACTACTCGGTTAGTCCTGCCCCAAAATTTTCGAAAAAAATATAAATAAATTTTTCTCTGAAATCGCCCCTATGGGTTCCTCAATGCGAAGAACAACGAATAACAGCTTAATGTTTGATTCTGACGTCATTTTAAGAAGATACCGTAATAACGGTTAAAAAAATTATCGCTTCTAATAGTCTGTAACTAATTTTTCCGAGGTTCGCCGATCGTTTTTCATGCAATTTTTTCCAAATACCTACCCCATCTTTTGAAAATTAATTCAATACCAAAAATAGAGTTGAATTTCGCGTTCCTCGCATTAAATGACCTCGGAGAGATGATTTAGAGACTATTGTAATAATCCGGCCATATCTTGTTATAATGACGTCAAAACCAAAAATAAAATTGATATTCGTCTTCCTCGCATCAAAGAACCTCCTCTGTCGATTTTGGAGAATTTTTTTTAATTTTGAGGCAGGACTAACCGAATAGTACCTAGATTGGTAATTTATGTTAATATTTTGGATTCCGGAAAGGATCGAAGAGCCCCCTTCCCCCTCCTTCTCCATAATTTCTTTGTTTCTAATTGTGGGGTGCGACAAATGCTCATTATTTCTTTCCTAACCTCAAAAGCATTGGGTTTTCGTGCATATTCTTACAATTAATTTTTTAAAAAATTGCTATATTTTCATCCTGGTAGGGATCGGAAAGGCCCTCTCTCCCACATACTCTTGTTGATTCTTATCATGTTAAACAAACTGTTTTCGGTCCTCTTCTGTGATTGAAAAACCTTATTTTGTTAAATGTTTGACAATTCATTTCTAAATTATATGCTCTTTAGCCTTCCTGTAGATAGTGGAGAGGCCGAATCTTTCCCAGATGTTTTGTGTTTATACTTATCGTGTAATGTGAATTTGTTGATTCGAGGTGATCTCGAAGTAGTAGAAGCCGACTCGAGGTGCGGCCAAATTTTTCATTCCAAACACGAGAAAAATCGTGTCGATTGGCAATGTTGCATACCGTTTGGGATAAAAATCGTGTCGATTGGCAATGTTGCATACCGTTTGGGACCTTCTTCCGCTAATATGTAATATTGTAAAATCACTTACTCGGAAGTATTGGATTTTTGAGCAAATGCTGAAGATTGATGTAGACAAATGATCCCTGTATGTTTTCTAATCTCAAAAGCCTTATAGTTTTTGATGCATATTCTTACGATTCATTTGAAGAAAAAAAATGTTCACCTTTTCATCTCGGTAGGGAGCGGAGAGGCCCCCTTCTTTCCCAATTTCTCTTTGTTCCTACTTGTTGATACCACAAAGTGCGTTTTTTTTCTAAATATTGTTGATATTGCATCTTAATTTCCCCCTCCAATATAGTTCCCTGCTGTTACTTTTAATTCACACGGAATATTCTGATCACATTTCGATCTTTAAAATTCCTCATAACTTCCCTTTTCCCCTTCCTTCGTCTATTTAATTTTCTTGTTTGCATCTCTCTTTGCTCTCCCTCGAATAACGTTATTCAGAACGATTTGTAGGTGGTGAGTCGTACTCTCTTTTAATAACTTCCGCGAAGAAAATCTATCTCAAATATAAAATAACGCTTTTAGTTTAAAAAAAAAACCTTTTTATACATTTTAATTGAGCTACGACCGAATTGGAGTCTTCTTGTGGCCGACATCTTCCCTCCGAATCTCGTGCTAATTTGGTTAGCAATTTTGCTTACCTGTGGGACTTAAGATTTCGCATTCGCACGTTAAAAGGGGAATGTTGTAACATGTTAAGCAAACATTGACGTTATAAATAATGCGATTAATTGCATTTCGGAAGGAAGCGGAAAAAATGTTCAATTTTGAATTCCGGTGTGTTTCAAAGAGGTCCCATTGTTCCTCAGATTCTCTTGATAATTGTCGGCTTTCCAAAAAGTACTCCCGATCTGATCTTTCCTCAGATGCAATAAATCACCATCATGAAACCCTGGTTCCTTTCTGCAGAACAAGCATGGCCGAGCAAGAGCCTCCTACTAAGATGGCGAAGAACACTGCTTCTAATACGACATCCGACACATCTCAGCCATCCAACCCGCGTTTTGAACGTCTATTCCATCAAAACCGAGAGGGACAAGTACAGGATGGGATCCGAGACCTCTTTGTGTCTTTTCACACTGGTAATTTTTTTTTTGCAATTTAACTTTTGATTTGAAGTGTTTCCTCCCACATGTGTTTAAAGGAACATATGGGTACTTGCAGAACTTTTAAAATGTTAGCACCCGAAAAAGTAGAATTAGATTAAAATCCGTTTATTTTGCTTGATTTGTTTGTCGCACGTAAGGCCCGACATGGGCCTTGACAAACTAAAAAAAAAACATTAAAAACGGATATGGCTTAATTGATAACCAAGAAACAAGAACAAGCACATTAAACTTTTAATTACTGCACGCAGTTTTAATAATTGATTCGACATAGGAGACCCCAGCGTGTCTGCCGTGAAGACTGCTGTTCTTGATGTTGTCAAGACGCACTACAACCAGTGCCAATCTCTGCCGATTACTCTTCTCACTCCAGACATCTATCGAGTGGCGTCCACGCAGATAGAGGAAGGGAAAAACTTTCGCCTGCGATTCATAAATGGATCTGTACGAGAAATGATTCAATCAATCCTGCTGAGGTAGTATCTTTTCAGTCATCGTAGCCTTAAATATTACTGGAAAAGAGTTGATATCATGAGAATCATCCTTGATCATAGACATGGCCATTCCGCGTATTTTGACGCGATTGGCTACCCCATCCACTATACCCCAAATGGACTCGTCCTCGAACACGTGTATCGAGCGCCGGGGAAGAAATTCTTCGGAAACCCGGAACTCGAACTCAAGTACCACAAGAGGAGTTAGTGAGACTAACGTTGACTGACTACAAATAGTTTTGAATTTGTAGACTTTATACGTGACCTCCCACTCGCGCAACAGAAGGCGGTGAGAGAAAGCCGCTTTAACACCAAATATGGAACTGAGAATCGATTCATCAAGGACTTTGGAGCGGGTTAGTACCAGAAGATAAGCAAATTCTATTTTTCCTTTACTTTTTTTATGTGCATCGATCTGTTATGAATTATAGTCATTTTAGTACCTTCTATTTCAATTTGGCATATTTTCCTTATTATTAATCATTTAGTGAAGAGAGAGCTACCAGTGGAAGAGTACGAGCCGCCGAATGAGGAAAACAAGAAAACGGACTGGCCTCATGTTTCCGCTGCCTCCACAGGAATTGGTCATTATTTTCTTATATCTAATTATTTCGCCAACCTTGACTTTTGTTTAAGGTGTTGATAATTTATGATTTATTTAACAAGACAACTTTAACAAGTATATTGGAGTATCCCGAATACACCTCCAGTGAATCCTCATTTAAATTATTAAACTTCCACCTTAGTCTTTTTTTTATTAAAAATTATCACATCAATTAATTTTGTCATATTAGTATTATATTTAAATCTAACATATTTTCATCTGTTTTAATCGTTTATGCAATAACATTGTAGCTGCCGTGACCACTGCGCCATCTATTGCTTCGGACTTGGCTGATCACAAAGGAGAAGGTCATCATTTTATTATACATATTACTACTTTTGTCCATACTTATTAGGTATAAATATAAATTATTATTTTTAAATTTTTGCACTACGAGGCTTTTCGAATTGTGATGCCTCAACTCCCTACCTTTAATTAAGCGAACATCCGTACTTAAAAGTTTCGATATAACACCGACATGTAATTAACGTTATAATCCGCATTTTCTAATATATAGCTTTTAGATGAGAATGAGAAGACGAAGGAAGAAGCAGCAGCAGAAGCGAAGAAACAAGAGGAAAAGAAGAAAAGAAAGGAAGAACGTAAGAAGAAAAAAGAAGAGGAGAGGAAGAAGGAAAACGGTAATTCTCTCATATTTTTTTAAATATATTTTTTGCATTATTTTACAGTTTGAAATCATGAAACAAAGTATTCGCATTTTTATTTTAAAAAAACTTTTTACTGACAATTTGAAGTACTTCTTACAGAAAACCTCTTCCAAGACGCTGCCTTTGTTCGTTTTGTCCAGACGATCGCGTCAAGCTCTCCGTCTATGCCTCTTAATGTGGTCAAGAAACTGTTCTACCTCTTCAAAAATGGTTTGTGACACGTTAAATTATTTTCGTTGTCAATTATGCATATAACATATCGTTAAACGAGTTTAAAGACATTTTGTAAATATTGCAAATAAAAATATAAGAAAATATTTGTCTTTACACGCTGCTTAGTTTTAGTTTAAAAAAAACATTTTTTATAGAATGCATAGCTTTACGCATTTCTTATAGAGGAGGAAATCGGAGATTCAACGTTCGTTCGGTTCATGGAACTGACCTGCACCTTCGCTCCCGACATGCCATCGAAGGAAGTCAAAGTGCTCTTCGAACACTTGAAGAACTTGGAGAAGGACGAGTAAGGAGCTAAAAGGCTCGACAATTCATCCAGCCCGCTCGCGAATTCTTTTAATTTTTTTTATCCCCGGAAGTTTTGAACGCTTTATTTCTTGTGGGGGGCTGGCATTAAATCTCCTTTCTCTTCCTCCTTTCTCAGCATCGACTCATGAATAAAATTGCATTCTCTTGTTGACTTTTTTTGTTAATTCTAAGAATTCTAATTCCGTCATTTACTTTTATTTATGGCCATTTTTAATTTCTTGTTGTTAGTGGGGACCGCTAACTCTTACCTGTTTTCTCCACTATTCTTCGACTACTTTTCCCTCTAACATTTTTGTAAGCTACTTATGTTTTTAGTCGAGTATAAGGATCCTTATTTATTAAATATTTTTTTTAAGTGAATGCTACTCTTAATTTATATTCAGTATTGGTGCAGTAAAATAACACAAGTATAATTCATAATTTAATTCGTGCACCGCTTATTTTCTTCTTCGATGTTCTTTTTTTATTTGGATGTTCTTTTTTTATTTCCCGGTTTGAATAAACATGAATTAGAAGTTCTTGGGTTAAAGAAAACGGGCGATGTTCTAAGCGTCGAAATATCTTATATATTTGTTCAAAATTACAATATTTATTTACTTCTTATTAAAGGCTTTTTATTGTTATGTTTGGTAATGATTGGTAAAAAAAAATTATAAGATTGTCCCAAAACCGCACTAGGGTACTGTAGTTGTTTATTTGTCTGATTACAGTAAGTAGATTCGCATCGAGGATGTCAGAAGAAGGCGCTGAAGGGGCTACCTCGCACTCCACCTTGGAGAAGACTCCCAGCAGTAGAAGGTACAATCTCAATTTGTTAAACTTTCCCATATGCTGAATCCAGTTTTATTCCTTAATCTTCCTTCCGTTTTTTCCTTGGGGAAAAATGGGATTTTTTATTTTTATTTCACAAGATTATTTAATAAAGGTTTTGGGTTTTTATTTTCTACTTGCTTACTGTTCATTTTCGATACGAGAGTATAGGAATTTTTTCACACTTCCGATCCCTTTTCTTTCTCTCTCTCTCTCTTTCTTTCTCTCTCTCTCTCTCTCTCTCTCTCTCTCGCTTTGTAGAATCGCCTTTCTCTCTGTGTCTCTCTTTATCTTACTCTATAATTCTTTTTCTTGAATGGAATCTCCCTTTCTAATGTAAAATTGCAGATCATAATTATAATAATTTTTTATTGATTTTTTAAAACCTAATTTTCTCTCTTAAAAAAATTATAAATATGGTATCTGTTCAGGCTGCTTACCACTGAAGAAGAAGAGAAGAGAGTCAGACGCGAAGGGGAGGAGAGCATCAAGAAGACAGGGTTAGCACTATTTTTGCATTGGAAGAATACATGGAGCAATAGCTTGCTTCAATACACCCATAGGTTATTTTTCTTTTATCGTGGGCTGTGGAGCATGTGAATTTTTTAAAAGGATACTGTAATTATTACATTTTTGCAAAGAGATTGTTTTTATCTAATATAACTGCTCACGATTAGCCATTTTATGTTATTTTCTCTTTCCTTTTTTTGCACTGTATCTTCATTTCTACTATTAACTTGTAGCTCATAATTACACTTTAGTTTCTGTTTAATTTTTTTAAATAATTTCATTTTTTAATAATTTTTTCCACATTACTTTCTCTCTTTAAATTGTCTAAATCTGGAATCTGTTCAGAACGGGTACGACAAGAGTGGAAGAGAACCGAAGCAACTGCGAAACGGACGAGAACAGCAGCAACACTGGAGGGTTAGCACTCTTTTACCATTCAAAGATTACAGGGGCTATAGCTTGCTTCCGCATATCCATACATTATTTTATTATTATTTTTTAATTTTAAAATCCTGGGCAATGGAGCATGCGTATCATGCAAGGTAGTTCTTTTAGATCATAAGTGCTTAACTCAGATGGTAATAGTGTGGACTGGTAAGCAGATGATCATGGTTCAAGTCTAATGAGAACATGTTCTTTTTTTTCAAAATTTTTTTTAAAACTTATTTTAAAGACCTTTCTTTTCCTCCCACTAATTCTTTTGAGTAAACTCAGCATTCTCTCTCTCTCTCTGTATCTGTCTCTCCTCTTCGCTCCTACTCTCATTCTTTCTTCCACTCTCTGTCTCCCTCCTTCGACCCGGCTCTCTTTTTCTCCCCTCTACCATGCTGGTCGTTTACGTTCAGTGTATTGATTTTCTTATCTTAAAGGTCGGTGTTTCGATTCTCTTTCAATTTTCACGAATTCATATCCATACTCCCTATATTTAGACATTTTATGACCTTTAATTTTTTTCTCTTTTTATCTTAATCTGGATTCTCTGCAGGAGTAAGGCTGCGCTTGCTGAGAACACGCTGGCCCCTGAGGAGTCGGAAGTGGGCCACGAAGAACACAACAGGTATGTAGTTTCAAATAAAGCAGTAAATTACATTTAATTAAAAGTAAGGAAATAAACGAGTAAGAATCCACTCTTGCTTTCCCTTATTTTTAATAGTCGTGTAGTATATTAGGGTTGTTTACGAAGCATCGTCTTACAAGACGATTCTACTTTAACTTTAACTTCGTAGCGAAAGACGGTTGTGGGTTTGCCTGGTAATCAAATGGTCGGGATTCTATCATCCTTTGAGGATTATGTATTGCGTTTTTTAAACTTGTTTACTAATCACATTTTGATATTTTTTTATAAATTTTAAATATTTTGAGGATCTTCTATTCCACTTTACTTTCCTTACTTTGCTTTACTTTTCTTTATTATCTTAATCTTGACTCACTGCACTGCAGGATTGATGATGTCACTTCCGTGGCCAGCGAAGCTTCTTCTGAAGCGAGAATCGAAGATGGAAGGTAAGCGATCTCTTTCTTTTCTTGCTCTTCTACTATTAAGTTACCGCTCATCATTAAACTTTTGTTTTTCCTTAATTTTTAGTATTCATTTACCAATTTCCTTTTAAGGATAAACATAAACATAAAAATAAATTTGCAACTGTTCAAACCAAAATGTCTTACAAGACTGTTCTTTGAGATTTTAAAAGTTTGTAGCTCAAGTGGTAGAGGGATTGATTGGCAAGGAGATGGTCGGGGTACGATCATCTGCTGAAGATTTTTTGAACTATTTCCCATTACAAGTCTGTTTTATTAATAAACACACTTAACAGTCTAAATAATAGGAATTCTATTCCTTTAATCTTTTCTTTTAATCTTATTTTGAACTCACTGCAGGAGTGACAATGGGATCTTGAAGAAGAAGACTGACGCAGTTTCGGAGGCGCCAGCGGGCCTCGATGGATGCAAAGGCTTCGATGGATCCTACAGGTATGCAGTTGACAACTTTGTTTGATTTTCAATAGTAGAGCAGTATATTAGAGCCGTTCCGGAATCACCGTCTTCCGAACTTAAAAGTTCTTAGCTAAGTCGGCAGTGGGTTAGGCTGACAGGCAGATGGTACGGGTTCGAACTTCTGATGAGAATCTTGTTGTGAATTTTTTTATAAACTCATTCCAATCATCTTATATAATATTTTTAATGTAATTTTATTTCCTCTTTCGTCCTTTGCAGGTTTTCACTGTCTAATTATAAAAAAATTTCTACAATCTCCTCTTTGTTCCAATTACTTTTTCTCTCTCTCTCTCTTTCTCGCTCTCTCTCTCTCTCTCTCTCTCTCTCTCTCTCTTCCCTCTCTCTTTCTCTTATTCAATCTCGCATTTTCGGTTTTTAGGTGCCTAGCGACATTTTTTAGAAGAAACAAACATGTGATAATGTTCACATAAAATAAGAAACAGCTGGACTAATTCTATCTAATTTAGAACGAAAGATTGCCAACATAAGTAAATTATCATAGAATAATTGCAACTAATGTCTTATTTACTGATATTTGTAACAATGTTGAATTAAATTGAATTAAAAAGTGATCACAGTTTTAGATTCTCGATGGGAGACGGTCAATCCTCAACTGGGCGAAAAAGACTTCATTCGTCTCAGGAGATAGAGACTCGGGAGTCCCTTCTAATGGTTTGTGATGTTACAGATTTTCTTGTCTATGGAACTTAAAAGCTACAGTACTCTACTATCTACGTCTCTCGTATTGCGTATACTCTACCGTCTGGGTTTTCGTATCGCATACGCACTTCTTGGTTACAGTAGTTTTTAAGATCCCTGGATACTACATATTATTACTCTTCACTCTTCGATTCCTTAATCAAAAATTTAGTTTTACTGTTTTATTTCGCTTTTTGAAAATAATTTAGCAATGAAGTTTTAATATTTATATCAGTTCTTTAAACTGAAGTTAATAATTCATAGAGCACTAACGAGTCTCGAAGGTGTTAAGGACCAATAAGCTGTAAGCAATTTACTATAAATTCCATTCAGTAACAATACAATAAAAATGATGTATTTTCGTTTGCAGTATGAGAACGAAACTCTGAAGAGATCCCTCGAAGAAATGGAGAAAAGGATGGTTCTCAAGGAGACCTCTCGGCTCACTACCTACAACAGGATGAGGGATAAGTCAGCGAAGGAGAGAGTAAGTTAAACCTATTGTGATATTTTAACTGTAAATTTATTGCATCATTCCGTAATAATTTAGAAACAACTATTATTAAAGAAGAACCTAAATTCTGAAAACACTTACATGGAGAATATTGAAATCAACGAATTTAATAAGTATGCAAACAATACATTCAATTTAAAGATTTACTGATTTTGCAGAGAGTAAGCAAAGAATTCGACGACTTCAAAAAGACCTTCGCAGCTACCTCAAGAGTGGTATGTCAAACATTCTGCCCACTTAAGAAACAGTTTTAGCAGGAACATAGGATATTGTTAAAAATGTCATAAAACACACAGTTCTAATATTATAAAAGTAGTTTTTGTGGTCAGTGTATTGCAGTCCTTCATCAAGATCACCAAGCTGCACAACACACCACCACTCATCAAGGCCCTCCATGAAAGACTGTACGACCATAAGGTCTTCGACAGTATGTTAGCGAAGGATCCCATTGGACTCTACAAGGGTCTAAGCTTCAAGGGAGCCCCTCTGGTAGGACTCTTTTCAAAGCCCTCAAATGATCTTACTCTCTGGGATGAGAATGTTGATTTTTTTGTGGAGATCTGAAACAACAATTGATTACATTTTAAAATATGTGAGTTTACTTAGCTGTAGGTCCTTTGTTTTAGTATTGGGAATTCAATTATATTGCATAATATCAGTGTCAGTGGCATTTTTGTTGCAGTATGAATAAGTGTTTGATTTATATGTTTATTTTTTTCCGAAACATATTAGATTTTTCTTTCTTTAATTAATTTTTAGAATTGAATGCTTTAAGAGTCAAAAGGGTTAATTTGATTTAAACAAAATATTTCGTATAATATTGATTTGTCTGTACTGGGCCGTTGATTTCGAAAGAATTTTTTTTTTATCTCAATCCTTAACACTGTGAAATGTTGTCGTGTTCTTTTGTTTCCATGTCTGAAGCGAATAATAAAATTTATATCACAATAAAGGACAAGTTCTTTACCAATTTTATGAAACATACCGATTTCAAAATAGCAGCTTGCAAATATATATATAACAAGTACGATGATACGATGATATGACATATGAACATATGAATTAAACAAATAAAATTAAACAAAACCTATGCTAGGACATAGAAAAGAATCCAAGGGAGATAATGGGCAAAGGTACTGAAACCAGGTCCCCCCATAGCTCCGCTAGTTAGAGAGTATACTTAGAAACGCTTGTTCAATATTTACTGGGTTTGCGCGGAGCGGCGTGGTGGGCGGGGAGTTGAGATTTTCGAGTGGGTTTTTTTAGGATGGTAAATGAATATTGGGGCTACGTTTTGGTATTGGTTTGGGATTTTTGGGTTTGGGTTTGGGGTCGGCGCCGGCGGCCAAAGTTGCAACTTTTCGGCGCGCGCTTGCGCTGGGTTGGCGACTTTGAGCGTTTGTATCTTTTGTTTCGGAGAGATGGGAAGCTGAAAAAAATAGTGCTGATAGGGAATGTCTTCAAGATTAATAGGACACAAATTGGGCGAATTCCGCCCGAGGGTCTTTCCTGTGGGCGTGGCCAAAATTTTACCCCGTTTTTTGGCCCTTTTTTGCTCTGTATTTGCTCACTTTCTCAAAATCTGTACCCGCGATTTTTTGACATTATCATGTAGTTTTGAAGGCGCATCGACTGACTATAGCTGATCTACTGAAAGTACCTAGATCGATAGATACGAGGCAAAAACAGGCGAACCCATTTTGTTAGGAGCGAACCTTTGAAAAATCAATACTCGGAGATTTGGGACCGGAGCGGGATGGGACATTCAGAATATTGTACAGTTTTACGAGAGCTTTGAAATGAGCCTACTCCCGTTTGGCTGGGTTTCCGGGAAAGTACCCTGAGGGGGCCGTGAAATGTCGAATTTTTGGAGGCCTTTTCCGCGGCTGTTTTTTCTCGGATGTTGGAGTTATGGCAACATGTTATATATCATTCTGTAGCTCTCGAGAAGACGAACAACTTTCTCATACAAAAGTTTTCATACAACGACGTTTTTGATCTACTTTTGGTCAGAATGTTTAGGCCACTTTTTCGACCTTAGCTATCACTGAACTTTTTGGGGCATATTTTTATTCGAATAGAGCCTAAAATTAGCTATCGAATGGTAGGTTGATCTTCTGTATTTGTTCAGGCATATTCGAGATATGAATTATTTTGTGGCTTTTTGGTGCATTTTCATCGCACGCAGATATTCTAACGACCCAGGTTCGGAGTCGCGCGCGGGCAAACCCTTTTGCGCGCTTTTGTGTGAACCCTAATCAAACAAACCCTATGCTAGGACATAGCGCGCACTCCAAGGGAGATAATGGGCGGCGATACTGAAACCAGGTCCCCCCATAGCTCCGCTAGTTAGAGAATCTACTTAGAAACGCTTGTTCAATATTTACCGGGTTTGCGCGGAGCGGCGTGGTGGGCGGGGGAGTGAGATTTTCGAGTGGGGTTTTTTTAGGATGGTAAATGAATATTGGGGCTACGATTTGGTATGGGTTTGGGATTTTTGGGATTTGGTTTTGGGGTCGGCGCCGGCGGCAAAGTTGCAACTTTTCGGCGCGCGCTTGCGCTGGGTTGGCGAGTTTGAGCGTTTCTATCTTTTGTTTCGGAGAAGATGGGAAGCTGAAAAAATAGTGATTGATAGGAATGTCTTCAAGATTAATAGGACACAAATTGGGCGAATTCCGCCCGAGGGTCTTTCCTGTGGGCGTGGCCAAAGTTTTACCCCGTTTTTTGGCCCTTTTTTGCTCTGTATTTGCTCACTTTCTCAAAATCTGTACCCGCGATTTTTTGTTTCGACATATATCATGTAGTTTTGGACGGCGCATCGACTGATCTATAGCTGATCTACTGAAAGTACCTAGATCGATAGATACGAGGCAAAAACAGGCGAACCCATTTTGTTAGGAGCGAACCTTTGAAAAATCAATACTCGGAGATTTGGGATGGAGCGGGATGGGACATTCAGAATATTGTTTAGTTTTACGAGAGCTTTGAAATGAGCCTACTCTCGTTTGGCTGGGTTTCCGGGAAAGTACCCTGAGGGGGCCGTGAAATCTCAAAATTTTTGGAGGCCATTTCCGCGGCTGTTTTTTCTCGGATGATTGGTGTTATGACAAATGTTATATATCATTCTGTAGCTCTCGAGAAGGCGAACAAATGTCTCATACAAAAGTTTTCCATACAACGACGTTTTTGATCTACTTTTGGTCCTAGAATTTTAGGCCACTTTTTCGACCTTAGCTATCACTGAACTTTTTGGCGCATATTTTTATTCGAATAGAGCCTAAAATTAGCTATCGAATGGTGGGTGATACTTCTCATTTCATCCAGGCATATTCGAGATATGAATTATTTTGTGGCTTTTTGGTGCATTTTCATCGCACGCAGATATTCAACCGACCCAGGTTCGGAGTCGCGCGCGGGCAAACACTTTTGCGCGCTTTTGTGTGAACCCTAATCAAACAAATCCTATGCTAGGACATAGCCCACACTCCAAGGGAGATAATGGGCGGCGATACTGAAACCAGGTCCCCCCATAGCTCCGCTAGTTAGAGAATGTACTTAGAAACGCTTGTGGTTTATTGACGGGTTTGCGCGGAGCGGCGTGGTGGGCGGTAGGAGTTGAGATTTTCGAGTGGGGTTTTTTTAGGATGGTAAATGAATATTGGGGCTACGATATGGTATTGGTTTGGGATTTTTGGGTTTTGGTTTTGGGGTCGGCGCCAGCGGCCAAAGTTGCAACTTTTGGCGCGCGCTTGCGCTGGGTTGGCCACTTTGAGCGTTGTATCTTTTGAACGGAGAGGAATTGGGAATGAAAAAAATAGTGGCTGATAGGGATGTCTTCAAGATTAATAGGACACAAATTGGGCGAATTCCGCCGAGGGTCTTTCCTGTGGGCGTGGCCAAAGTTTTACCCCGTTTTTTGGCCCTTTTTTGCTCTGTATTTGCTCACTTTCTCAAAATCTGTACCCGCGATTTCTTGTTTCGACATATATCATGTAGTTTTTGACGGCGCATCGACTGATCTATAGCTGATCTACTGAAAGTACCTAGATCGATAGATACGAGGCAAAAACAGGCGAACCCATTTTGTTAGGAGCGAACCTTTGAAAAATCAGTACTCGGAGATTTGGGACCGGAGCGGGATGGGACATTCAGAATATTGTACAGTTTTACGAGTGCTTTGAAATGAGCCTACTCGCGTTTGGCTGGGATTCCGGAAAAGTACCCTGAGGGGGCCGTGAAATGTCGAATTTTTATGAGGCCCTTTCCGCGGCTGTTTTTTCTCGGGATTGGCCTTATGGCAACATGTTATATATGATTCTGTAGCTCTCGAGAAGACGAACAACTTTGTCATACAAAACGTTTTCATACAACGACGTTTTTGATCTACTTTTGGGGTCAGAATGTTTAGGCCACTTTTTCGACCTTAGCTATCACTGACACTTTTTGGGGCATATTTTTATTCGAATAGAGCCTAAAATTAGCTATCGAATGATAGGTTGATCTTCTGTATTCGTTCAGGCATATTCGAGATATGAATTATTTTGTGGCTTTTTGGTGCATTTTCATCGCACGCAGATTTTCTAACGACCCAGGTTCGGAGTCGCGCGCGGGCAAACCCTTTTGCGCGCTTTTATATTACCCCCAATAAACAAAAATGCTAGGACATAGCGGAGACTCCAAGGGAGATAATGGGCAAAGATACTGAAACCAGGTCCCCCCATAGCTCCGCTAGTTAGAGTGTGTACTTAGAAACGCTTGTGGTTTATTGACTGGGTTTGCGCGGAGCGGCGTGGTGGGCGGGGGAGTTGAGATTTTCGAGTGCGGTTTTTTTAGGATGGAAAATGAATATTGGGGCTACGTTATGGTATGGGTTTGGATTTTTGGGTTTTGGGTTTGGGGTCGGCGCCAGCGGCCAAAGTTGCAACTTTTGGCGCGCGCTTGCGCTGGGTTGGCCACTTTGAGCGTTTGTATCTTTTGAACGGAGAGGAGTTGGGAATGAAAAAAATATGAGTCGATAGCCCATGTCTTAATTATTAAGATTCCTGGTTGGTTTGGTGATAGTGCCTCAGGGGTGCCAGGGGGCGTGGCCAAATTTTGACCCCCTTTTTGGCCCTTTTTTGCTCTGTTTTTGCTCACTTTCTCAAAATCTGTACCCGCGATTTTCTTTGTTTCGACATATATCATGTAGTTTTTCACGGCGCATGACTGATCTATACTCATGTCCTGAAAGTACCTAGATCGATATCGATACGGGGCAAAAACAGGCGGACCCATTTTGTTAGGAGCGAACCTTTGAAAAATCAATACTCGGAGATTTAGGATCGGAGCGGAATGGGACATTCAGAATATTGTTCAGTTTTTGGAGAGCTTTGAAATGAGCCTACTCCCGTTTGGCTGGGATTCCGGGAAAGTACCCTGAGGGGGCCGTGAAATGTCAAATTTTTGGGAGGCCCTTTCCGCGGCTGTTTTTTCTCGGATGTTGGTGTTATGGCAAATGTTATATATCATTCTGTAGCTCGAGAAGGCGAACAAATTCTCATACAAAAGTTTTCATATTTCGACGTTTTTGATCTACTTTTGGTCAGAATGTTCAGGCCACTTTTTCGACCTTAGCTATCACTGACACTTTTTGGCGCATATTTTTATTCGAATAGAGCCTAAAATTAGCTATCGAATGATGGGTTGATCATGGTATTTGTATCAGGCATATTCGAGATATGAATTATTTTGTGGCTTTTTGGTACATTTTCATCGCACGCAGATTTTCTAACGACCCAGGTTCGGAGTCGCGCGCGGGCAAACCCTTTTGCGCGCTTTGTGTGACCCTAATCAACAAAACCTATGCTAGGACATAGCGCGCACTCCAAGGGAGATAATGGGCGGCGATACTGAAACCAGGTCCCCCCATAGCTCCGCTAGTTAGAGAGTATACTTAGAAACGCTTGTGGATTATTTACTGGGGTCGCGCGGAGCGGCGTCGTGGGCGGTGGGGTTGAGATTTTCGAGTGTGGTTTTTTTAGGATGGTAAATGAATATTGGGGCTACGTTTTGGTATTGGTTTGGGATTTTTGGGATTTGGGTTTGGGGGTGGCGCCAGCGGCAAAGTTGCAACTTTTCGGCGCGCGCTTGCGCTGGGTTGGCACTTTGAGCGATTGCATCTTTTGAACGGAGAGGAATTGGGAATGAAAAAAATATGAGTCGATAGCCATGTCTTAATTATTAAGATTCCTGGTTGGTTTTTTGATAGTGCCTCAGGGATGGCCAGGGGCGCGTGGCCAAAATTTGACCCCCTTTTTTGGCCCTTTTTTGCTCTGTTTTTGCTCACTAACTGAATTTTCAAAAGGCGCATTTTCTGCTTTCGACATATATGATGCAGTTTTTCAAGGCGCATGCAATGATATATACAATGTGAATAAAAGACTTGGGTCATATCGATCGGGGCAAAAACTGTCGGACCCATTTTGTTAGGAGCGAACCTTTGAAAAATCAATACTCGAAGATTTAGGATCGGAGCGGGACGGAACATTCAGAATATTATTTAGTTTTTGAGAGCTTTGAAATGAGCCTACTCCCGTTTGGCTGGGATTCCGGGAAAGTACCCTAAGGGGGCCGTGAAATGTCGAATTTTGGGAGGGTATTTCCGCGGCTGTTTTTTCTCGGAGATTGGTGTTATGGCAACATGTTATATATCATTCTGTAGCTCTCGAGAAGGCGAACAACTTTCTCATACAAAACGTTTTCATATTTGACTTTTTTGATCTACTTTTGGTCCGAGAATGTTTAGGCCACATTTTCGACCATAGCTATCACTGACACTTTTTGGGGCATATTTTTATTCAAATAGAGCCTAAAATTAGCTATCGAATGATAGGTTGATCATGGATTTGATACATGCATATTCGAGATATGAATTATTTTGTGGTTTTTTGGTACATTTTCATCGCACGCAGATATCTATAACGACCCAGGTTCGGAGTCGCGCGCGGGCAAACCCTTTTGCGCGTTTTTGTGTGAACCCTAATCAAACAAAACCTATGCTAGGACATAGCGAAGACTCCAAGGGAGATAATGGGCAAAGATACTGAAACCAGGTCCCCCCATAGCTCCGCTAGTTAGAGAATGTACTTAGAACGCTTGTCCATATATTACGGGTTTGCGCGGAGCGGCGTAGCGGGCGGTGGGAGTGAGATTTTCGAGTGGGGTTTTTTTAGGATGGAAATGAATATTGGGGCTACGATATGGTATGGGTTTGGGATTTTTAGGATTTGGTTTTGGGTCGGCGCCGGCGGCCAAAGTTGGAACTTTTCGCGCGAGGTTGCGCTGGGTTGGCCACTTTTGCATCTTTTGTTCATAGAAGATGGGAAGCTGGAAAAAATAGTGGCTGATAGAGTATGTTCTTCAAGATTATAGGACACAAATTGGGCGAATTCCGCCCGAGGGTCTTCCTGTGGCGTGGCCAAAGTTTTAGCCCGTTTTTTGGCCCTTTTTGCTCTGTATTTGCTCACTTTTCTCAAATCTGTACCCTCGATTTTCTTTGTTTCGACATATATCATGTAGTTTTGGACGGCGCATCGAGTGATCTATAGCTGATCTACTGAAAGTACCTAGATCGATAGATACGAGGCCAAAAACAGGCGAACCCATTTTGTTAGGAGCGAACCTTTGAAAAATTAGTACTCGGAGATTGGGACCGGAGACGTTATGGGCATTCAGAATATTGTACAGTTTTACGAGTGCTTTGATGAGCCTACTCGCGTTTGGCTGGATTCCGGAAAAGTACCCTGAGGGGCGCGTGAAAATGTCGAATTTTTATGAGCCCTTTTCCGCGCCTGTTTTTTTCTCGGGGATTGGCGTTATGACAACGTGTATATATCATCTGTAGCTTTTGCGAAGGCGACAAATATCTCATACAAAACTTTTTCATACAACGACGTTTTTGATCTACTTTTGGTCCGAGAATGTTAGGCCACTTTTTCGACCTTAGCTATCACTGACACTTTTTGGGGCATATTTTTATTCAGATAGAGCCTAAAATTAGCTATCGATGATAGGTAGATCATGGATTGATACAGTCATATTTCGAGATATGAATTATTTTGTGGCTTTTTGGTGCATTTTCGTCGCACGCAGTTTTTCTAACGACCCAGGTTCGGAGTCGCTCGCGGGCAACCGTTTTGCGCCTCTTTGTGTGAACCCTAATTAAACAAAACCAATGCTAGGACATAGCGGAGACTACAAGGGAGAGAATGGCAAAGATACTGAAACCAGGTCCCCCATAGCTCCGCTAGTCCTGTTATCTAAAAAAAGGTCGTGGTTGTGCATATATTTGATTATTTAAAAAATTCCTGAACATCATTGATTTATGGCGACGAGAAGACGCCGACCATCTATACGCTTTTAATAGAGCTGTCTCCGACGTCAACTTCGCT
>CALZFC010000259.1:0-112500 GCA_945643635.1 Allodiplogaster sudhausi
AAACCTATGCTAGGACATAGAAAAGAATCCAAGGGAGATAATGGGCAAAGTACTGAAACCAGGTCCCCCCATAGCTCCGCTAGTTAGAGTATGTACTTAGAAACGCTTGTTCAATATTTACTGGGTTTGCGCGGAGCGGCGTGGTGGGCGGAGGAGTTGAGATTTTCGAGTGTGGTTTTTTTAGGATGGTAAATGAATATTGGGGCTACGTTTTGGTATTGGTTTGGGATTTTTGGGTTTTGGTTTTGGGTCGTCGCCGGCGGCCAAAGTTGCAACATTTCAGCGCGAGGTTGCGCTGGGTTGGCCACTTTGAGCGATTGCATCTTTTGAACGGAGAGGAGTTGGGTGCTGAAAAAATAGAGGCTGATAGGGAATGTCTTCAAGATTAATAGGACACAAATTGGGCAAATTTCGCCTGATGGTCTTTCCTGTGGGCGTGGCCAAAATTTTACCCCGTTTTTTGGCCCTTTTTTCGTCTGTATTTGCTCACTTTCTCAAAATCTGTACCCGCGATTTTTTTTGTTTCAACATATATCATGTAGTTTTGGAAGGCGCATCGACTGATCTATTGCACATGGCCTGAAAGTAGCTGGATCGATAGATACAAAGCAAAAACTAGCGAACCCATTTTGTTAGGAGCGAACATTTGAAAAATCAATGCTCGGAGATTTGGGACCGGAGCGGGATGGGACATTTTGATTATTGTACAGTTTTACGAGAGCTTTGGAATGAGCCTACTCCCGTTTGGATGGCTTTCCAGGAAAGTACCCTGAGGGGGCCGTGAAATGTCGAATTTTTGGAGGCCTTTACTGCGGTGGTTTTTTCTAGGATGTTGGAGTTATGGCAACGTGTTATATATCAATCTGTAGCTTTTGAGAAGACGAACTACTTTGTCATACAAAACGTTTTCATAAAACGACGTTTTTGATCTACTTTTGGTCCGAGAATGTTTAGGCCACTTTTTCGACCTTAGCTATCACTGACACTTTTTGGGCTTATTTTTATTCGAATAGAGCCAAAAATTAGCTATCGAATGGTAGTTGAATCTTTAGATTTGGTCCAGGCATATTTGAGAAATGAATTATTTTGTGGCTTTTTGGTACATTTTCACGGTACGCAGATATTCTACCGACCCAGGTTCGGAGTCGCGCGCGGGCAAACTCTTTTACGCGCATCAGTAATATGTCTTGAGCAGTAGAAAGCCTTTATAATCAAAGTTACCACAGAATTAATTGATGTTGGTTTGGTTTCTTTGTTATTAACCAAAAACGACATATTAGGTATACCTAGAGAACATATTTTCAGCTAATATTTATTTATTTTATTTTTAACACTGAACAAACATGAAAAGCCAACTTCGAAGAAAAATAAAACATGTCAGCAATCTTATAGTTAAGTACTTGTGGCGGTGCGTGAGTATCATAACCTGTCTGGTGCACTTCACTCTAAAAGCTCATATTTTTTTGGAAAGTAGACTTAGGGTCATCCGTTTTAGTATCTCTTTTTTTTTATTTGATCATTTTTGCGAAATAAATATAGAATAACGGTAAATTAACATTAAAAACAGTTGGAGGTATCAAAAAGTTTTTTAAAAAGGCATATGCACTATGATGCCTGGTGTACTTCAAAAAAACTTTTGTCTTTCTTGGGCGACAACATTTGGCTGTGTTCTTTTCTCGCTCCATGTGGTGGGCACGCGCGATCGCGACAACGGCATCGTCGCCCACGGTACGCATTTTTTTTATATTTGTTTTCTTCCATCCCCAACTAGGATAGCACTATCAGATGTAATCAGTGATTATGACTGTTTGCATTGTTGCTTAATATTAGTTTCCTTTCGATCTGACTATGGTTTTTTTGTTTTACAAATGTTTTTTGATTACTTTTTATTAAAGAATTTCAAATATATTCGAATGACTTTAAAGTTTTCGTTGTAGTGGCGACTTCGAGGAAGCCGCCGGAGAAGGCGTCCGCCGGCGCCAAGGGACGCGGGAGTCGACTTCGCCTGCTATGGTTAGACATTCACTTTTTTTGTTGCTTTTTTTGCTTATATTATTTCTTATAGTTAAATGTTAAACGAAATGTTGTTTGATGATTTATGATAGGAAGTAATAGCAAAGCTATCATCGTGTTTTTTATCGGTTGATTAAGATATATACTCGATACTGTTAGTAGGAGTACGATTTTTTCGGGCTTGAGGAGAATGTATGGTAGGAATTTGAGTGACATTTTCAGATTATCTTCAGTAATGATTAATTAATGACGTTTCTATATTCCGGAGTTTTCGTGTTATGGTTTAGGTTTATGAAATTTTATTAGGAAGTTCAAGGAATAACTCCTTTAAGTATATGCTTCTTATTGGTTCTCTATTTGGGTGATGTATCCTTGTCTATTTTTGCTTCAAGGCTGTGACTATAATTTTTTTCCCTTATTTAGGTTGGTTTTATATAGGGCTAAAATCACTTAGTTGTTTCAGGTTACATCAAGGTAATTTTTTAAAGATTACTTTGAGAATGCATATTCTTTTTTTGGGGCATTTTTTCTCATTCTTTTAGCTGGTTAATGATGGAGCTTGGATAGTTTGTGCGCAATATTGGTATAATCCAATAATAACATGGGATATTGTGAGTGTTTGATTTTTTATAAAAGCGGCGTATTTTTCTTATTATTTAAGGTTTTTGCGTTAGTTCTATTAACGTTACAAATCGTACTTTGTTTTTGTTCTTCAGAGTCAGAGGAAGTCTGAATGAAGGACGACCGGTTAATGAAGTCGGTGACGACTTCGGCCACACCGGCCACGCAAGAAAATTAAGGTACTCATTTTAAAACATCTTTCAAAATTCTTTTAACCTTTGTAACGAAACTTGTTTTTTTTTTCGGTTTTCCTAGCAGGTGGTTAATTCTGGGAATATTTTTTTTAGCTTGGTTAAAGTTAATTATTATCTTGATGTTTTCTCGGGAGAATTGGTTTGGAACATTTATGATATTTAATGTTCGTCGATGGTGAAGGATTGGGTTCTGTTTTTCAGGTTTATGAGTGAAAGTATCTTTCAGATTTATGAGTGAAAGTGCTGTTGCTTCATATTTTAAGGTGTTGATTGTTGGAGTTTTATGAATAAAAGATCTTTATTTACAGTTTTGGATACGATTCTGTTGTGTTTCTATGGTACTGGGTTGTTTGGACTGTTGAAGTTGATAAATTATAAATGATAATGTTCTTTAGGATATTGTATGGTAAGAGTACAATTGAAAGTTATTTTTCTTTTCTAGCTTGGGTGAATAGGATTTAATTGTAAAGAGTTAGCTTTTTGTTTTCTTGTCATTTATATAAGATATTTCAGTCAAAGAAAATACAGATAACATATTAATTTTTCTTTTCTGTTGGTACGGTATTATTGACGAACGTAAGGTATTGGGTGAGTGTACTCTTTGTGCCTGCATGCAAATGAGCTACTTATTTATGGATGTTTAGATTTTTTATATATTTACAATTTGGTAAAGCTGTTATTTAATTGGCGTATGTTATATTACGTTTAAGGATTACATTTGTATTGATATGCATGAGGCCGGGTTACTGTATGCAGCGATATGAATACAAACATTTATTCTTTTATGTCTTAAGGTGTCTATTTTAAAGTATTGTTCCTCTTAAAATGCTATTATTATTCTGGATTGGTTTAGCATAGGATTGGAATAATATTGTTGTTTTTTTTAATATTCAAAACTTATTTCCTTGTTCAAATTGGTTTTTTTTACATTGAATTCAAATCTCTTTGTTTTTGGGGATTTCTTTCTCATACCCTTTCCATTATCTGGTTAATGCATGAGCGTTGCCATATCTGTTTGGGTAATATTTATCGTAAATTCTTCCTTTATTCGCCGGGAGTTTTTGTCTGCGTATTTCCTTATATTACATTACTTTTTTCCTTTTACATTTTTTTATAAGATTAATTATGTTTATGGTATTCTGGGTTTTTATGCTTTTCTTTTAAATGGCGTTGATACATTTTTCCTTGTTCAAGATGGTTTTACATAGAATTCAAATCTCTTATTTGTTTCAGTTTAAGTCATGGTAATCTTTTTTTAAAATTCCTTGGGAATGAATTTCTTTTTGGGGATATTTTTTTCTCATACCCATTCCTTTTAGATGGTTAATGCTTTAGCGTTGTTTCACGGGTATTTTTTGTGTGCGTACCTCCTAATAATAGTTTTGTATTCCTTTTATATTTTTTTGTAATTCAATCTTTTCTTTTTCTCAGCTTTAATTTTTTTTAAAAATAATTTCTAATTGTAAGATATTTTAAGGTATAGATGAGAAATTTGTTCTTTTTTCCGTGTTAAGACTGGGTCGTTTTATTAAGGTTAGCATTGTCAAAACGCTTTAGAATATTGTTTGATGATTCATGATGGGAGATAATTACAACGCTTTCAGCATGTTTATTTCAGCGCTTTCGAATGCGAGTGAGCGAGGGCAGGGGTACTGTATTTAATAATATTCCTTTTTCTAACACCGTTTAGGTTTATTTCTTTTTAGTGCGAATGTTCATTTAATGCTTACTTGGATAAACTAAACATGGCGTTGCAGAGCAGAGGAAAGCAGAGAGAGAGAGAGAGAGACAGAGAGAGGAGGGATCTGGGGAGAAAAAGAAGCAGAAAAAGTGAAATAGAGAGAAAAGCAGAGGTAAATAAGCGTAGAGAAAGAGAAGTGGAGAGGGGGGAAGCAGTAAGAGAGAAGGAGAGAGAAAGAGAAGCAGAGAGAAAGAAAAAAACAGAAGGGAAGCAGAAAGAAAAGCAAGGAAAGGGAAAGAGACGGAGAGAATAATTTTTATTTTATTTTATAAGGCACCAAGTTTAGAATCTCGTTTTAATTTTTTTTATTTAGATTACCTTTTGATAGGATACTGTACTATATAATAGTTACAGTATGCATATGAGTGAAATCCCTGATTTACACTCATTAAGGTCCATGGTTATTTTTTTAGGAGAACATTTTAAGCTTATAGAATTTGCGGTTCACTGTAATGCGGATTTTAAAGACTGGATACTGCAGGGCAGGCGCACCATCTTAGGAACTTTCATGGGTGTTTTATTTGATGTAGCTATAATAATATTTTCGGTGTAATTAAAATGTGATCCAATAAGAGTGGGGTAATGGAATCTAGAGTTGAATAATGGATACTGTAGTTTTGATGTTAGTGTTATCATTTTATATGTTCACTTTCATACTGTTTTGGAATGTAAGGGGGTACTGTAATGCAAGATTGGATTAGTTGTGGAGATGTAAATACAACTATTTGACGTCCGTAAATGTTTTTGGATATAATTTGTAAACTTTTTGAATTGGATATGGATGATATAATTTGGTTTAAGTTTTGGAATGTCATTTTAAAAGTTTATTTCCCATTACTTCGAAGGTTGGATTAAGGCGCATTTATATTGAAATTTTTTTAAGGGTACTTTAATATTCTTCTTTTTTTAACCTCATTTCTGTTAAATGTTTAAATGCGAATGTTCATTAAATGCTTCCTTGCATATATTAAAAGCATAGAGAACGAAGCATAGAGAAAGAGAAGAATAGAGGGGAGGGGGAACAGTGAGAGCGAGAAAGAAAGAGAGACAGAGAGGAAGCAAAGAGAAAAAAACTGAAAGAGAGAGAGAGAGCGAGGGAAAGAGAGAGAGAGAGAGTTGGAATCTAAGAGAGGGAGCGAAAGAAGCAGAGAGAAAGTGAAGCAACTCAACTTTTTTTATTACTTTATAAGGCACCGAGTTGAATTTTTTTTTAAATTATTTTATTAGATAACTTTTTATTAGGATACTGTATAATAATTACAGTAAGCATATGAGTGAACTTCCTGATTTATCCTCTTTAACTTCCATGGTTATTTTTTAGGAGTTTACTTTTTAAGCTTTTTTTTGAATTCGCGGTTTACTGTAATGCGGATTTGGAAGTCAGGATACTGTATTGCTTTCACACCATATTGAATCTTTCATGGGTGTTTTATGGGGCATGTAATTTTATTCTTTTTCATTCTATTAGAAGCATGATTTTTTAGAACTTCTTATTATTTGAAAATAATAACTGTTGCCACATTATATTGTAATAATATGTGCCTTGCATGGTCTGACATTCTTTATGTTGCTGTTCGACTATAAATTAACAGTTCATTTTATTTCAGAAGTCTTTAAAGTATGCCTCAAAAGATCTAATTGAAGTACAGTAGTTGAACGGTTCCATCTTTTGAGAAAATGTAGGCACTTGTTTTTTGTTTGTCGCGTGTAAAATATTAAGAATTCCATATGGTTTTTTTGAGGTTCAGGGTTCATTTATTTAATTTTATACATAATGTCTCTAGGGGATCAGTTTCGGATATACAAGTTGGCTGATATACTTTTGTGATTATTCCTAAAATCGTTTATTCTCAGAGCGTATGCGCGGGATTCGCTGCGCACCCACCGACGCGAATCTTCCGTTCCACGACGGCATGGCGTGCACCAGGTAATTCACCCTGTAGATTAGGGAAAAAGAGAAAGAGAGCGAGAGGATAGGAGTAGACTTGTCCCACCCTTCCCATCTCATCGTCGAAGGGGCGACTTCGCCGCGCTCTACTTCCACGAGGATGAACCTCGTCTTCATCATCAACAACTGCTGGATAGTAAGCGTTCCCTCGCCCAGATTTAATCTAGCGGTCCTTTTCAGAGTTGAATGTGAGGAGTTGAATGGGATATAAAGTGGGGAATAGATAGAAAAAAAATATATAAAATAGGAAACATTGTGTTTTGAAAAGAGAGAGAGAGATAGAGTTATAAAGTGCGGAATATATGAAGTGAACCGGATTTTATTTATATTTTTATTTATTTTTGATTAAATATAGCTTAAGAATTTCATTTATGCAGTGGTTAAAATTTTTTATTTATTATTGGATTTCAATCCAGTTTTGCAGTATCCCGAAAACAATTGGATAAGCTATTTTATTTCAAATTTACGAATGAAAAAATTATCCTTTTTTAAAGGAGAAGCCTTGTAGCAGACAACAAACTATTGATCCAAATTGTTTAACCACTGCATTCTTTGGATATTATTTGGATATTTTTATTTACTTTTTTTGATTGCATGATCACATCTTTTTAACATTGCTAACATTGTAAACATTGATAACACGGCTCATGCAACACTGATAAAGGCCACCGAGATATAATCGTGTGAAAGTTCCACGTTGAAAGACCCATGAGCAGGCATTTATCCGTTGCATGAGTTTTCACTGCACTGCACCGCACACGGCTCACGGCCTACTGATAATGGCCAAAAGTTGAAGCCTCTGAAGAGGATAAAGAGTCCGAAGGACTAAGAATTAAGTAATGGCCCAGATCGATGACGTGAGTCGTACATACACTTAACCATATTGCATTGTACTGGCTAGAGAATTGTTGTGTTCTTGCATTTTGTATTACTCCGTTGAGAGTAACCGGCTTGACGGCGATTGAATGCCCGCTTTGCGGGACTAAAACGGCTTTGCCGTAATGTCTAATCTAGCAGTTGATGGAGAGTCGTGGTGAGGATGTGTGTTCAACATACCTTGTTCTTCTGGGACTAAAGCGACTATGTCGTAAGCTAAGACTGCTATGCAGTATCAAATGCCCTAAAAAGGAGAAACCATGTTGCACATGTTCTTATTATGGCCATCTGTCTTCTGTTGGATCTTGCATTCTCATACGTCTCCATTCCGAGTTATTACCGGCTTGACCGGCGATTGACTGCCCGCTGTGCGGGACTAAAACGGCTTTGCTGTAATGTCTAATCTTGCAGTTGATGGAGAGTCGTGGTGAGGATGTGTGTTTAACATACCTTGTTTTTCTGGGACTAAAGCGACTATGTCGTAATCTAAGACTGCTGTACAGTAACGCATGCCCGAAAAAGAACAAACCATGTTGCACATGTTCTTATCATGACTATCTGACTTCTGTTGGATCTTGCATTTTTGTGTTTCTCCTCTCCCAGTTATTACCGGTTTGACCGGCGATTGAATGCCCGCTACGTGGGACTTAAACGGCTTTGCCGTGATCAATGTATTCAACCTAAATGCTGATCTAGCAGTTGATGGAGAGTTCTGGTGGGGATGTGTGTTCAACATACCTTGTTCTTCTGGGACTAAAGCGACTATGTCGTAATCTAAGACAGCTGTGCAGTAATGCATGCCCGAAAAAGAACAAACCATGTTGCACATGTTCTTATCATGGCTATCTGCCATTTGTTGGATCTTGCATTCACATATGTCTCCATTCCGAGTTATTACCGGCTTGACCGGCGATTGACTGCCCGCTGTGCGGGACTAAAACGGCTTTGCCGTAATGTCTAATCTAGCAGTTGATGGAGAGTCGTGGTGAGGATGTGTGTTCAACATACCTTGTTCTTCTGGGACTAAAGCGACTATGTCGTAAGCTAAGACTGCTATGCAGTATCAAATGCCCTAAAAAGGAGAAACCATGTTGCACATGTTCTTATTATGGCCATCTGTCTGCTGTTGGATCTTGTATTCTCATATGTCTCCATTCCGAGTTATTACCGGCTTGACCGGCGATTGACTGCCCGCTGTGCGGGACTAAAACGGCTTTGCTGTAATGTCTAATCTAGCAGTTGATGGAGAGTCGTGGTGAGGATGTGTGTTTAACATACCTTGTTTTTCTGGGACTAAAGCGACTATGTCGTAATCTAAGACTGCTGTGCAGTAACGCATGCCCGAAAAAGAATAAACCATGTTGCACATGTTCTTATCATGACTATCTAACTTCTGTTGGATCTTGCATTCTCATATGTCTCCATTCCGAGTTATTACCGGCTTGACCGGCGAATGACTGCCCGCTGTGCGGGACTAAAACGGCTTTGCCGCACTCAATGCTTACAAGCTAAATGCTGATATAGCAGTTGATGGAGAGTCGTGGTGAGGATGTGTGTTTAACATACCTTGTTCTTCTGGGACTAAAGCGACTATGTCGTAATTTAAGACTGCTCTGCAGTAACTCATGCCCGAAAAAGAACAAACCATGTTGCACATGTTCTTATCATGACTATCTGACTTCTGTTGGATCTTGCATTTTTGTGTTTCTCCTCTCCCAGTTATTACCGGTTTGACCGGCGATTGAATGCCCGCTACGCGGGACTTAAACGGCTTTGCCGTGTTCAATGTATTCAACCTAAATGCTGATCTAGCAGTTGATGGAGAGTTCTGGTGGGGATGTGTGTTCAACATACCTTGTTCTTCTGGGACTAAAGCGACTATGTCGTAATCTAAGACAGCTGTGCAGTAATGCATGCCCGAAAAAGAACAAACCATGTTGCACATGTTCTTATCATGGCTATCTGCCATTTGTTGGATCTTACATTTTTGCGTGTCTCCTTCCCAGTTATTACCGGCTTGACCGAAGATTGACTGCCCGCTCTGCGGGACTAAAACAGCTGTGCTGATGACGAATGGACCACCATGTCTAAAAACTGTAAAGAAAAATCCCGTAATGAGATTAATGGGACGAAACGGGTATAAGTGTAATTGAAACAGGTTCTCATCTGATGAGTCCCGCCTGTTAGTTTGTTAGCACTACAATCAGTTACTATGTTGATGGTTGGAACAGCAAATAGCTACAGTCTAAAAACTGTGCTGATCATTGGACCACCAAGTCTAAAAACTGTGTTGATGATTGGACCACCAAGTCTAAAAACTGACAGAATTATTGCTATTATCTCTCAGTGTATTTGTAACACATTTTGCGATTCTATCGTTTTATATCGTTATGCATTTTCGAGGCGCGTTTACTTTTGTAAATACGCATGCATGGTTCGAATCATATTACATTCGTGAAATGGCACTTTGAAAGTCTCTCGGAGATTGCTTTTAATTTGCATATTACTTTAAAACATTCCTCTGAGAACGGTTAAAGTGCCATTCGGTACAAGAAGAATATGTGAAATGCTTCAAATTGTGTATGCGTATTTGATCGCATATTTTGATTGAATAATTCGCGGCGCATTTGAAATGCATAGCGGAGAACAAAACATTTGGTTAATCAACTCCTTTTTGTAGGAGGTAAGCTGATCGATCTGGTTGAGTGGCCTAAGTGACTTCTATTCCAGATGGTTTTTCGTGTGACGCGAAAGGGCGACAGGGTCGACCTGCGGCCCGGCCGCCGTCAACACTACGCAGGTGGCAATGACCCAGTGATTGAGGGGGCACCATCACTGGGAGAGCCGTTCTTCTGCCCCCACACACGCACGGTTGTCACTGAGACAGCGGGACTTCCGTGTTTTCAACCTTTCCACTGCTGTCTCAACCCGGAGCTCTTATGCCCGGTCATGCCCACGGTAGAAGTATCCCGTGATGTCAATATTGATTCTGTGGTTGAAGTATCCCACAACAAGCAATGCAATGAGATGGAAACGAAGTTTCTCCAGTTGAAAGAATCTGCTCTCAAGTATGTTGCCCTCAGAGGAGGTGGAAATGGCGAAGCGGGCTATATCCCCTTCGAACCAGAAAATGAATACGATGACATTCCGTCAAACGACCGACTGCTTTTGGAAACAGTTGATGACTACATACGCCGTATGGCGGAGACATATACTTTTGATGACACAGTGTTCGGACTAACTGGATTCTATGGAATCTTTGGACAGCGAGGAGCTGCTGATCTTTTTACAAGTGGCAAGTTCCAAATCGAAGACTTAAGTGAAGACATGGCCTTTGTTGCCTTGAATGATTCCTTCAGAAGGACAGCCAAAAGGATACTTCTACCTGTTTACCAGGATGAACATTATTGGTTTGCAGAGTATCATAAGGACAGCAACAGTGTTACGATTGCTGATTCAATTTACAACGTGTACAACGTTGCCTGTTTTCCTGGAAGCATTATGCAAATTACACTCCATATGCTTATAAAGCACGTGTTTCCAGGCACTCCTATGCCCACTTTCAAGTGGGAATCAGTTGCACAGCAAGAGGACGGTACCAACTGTGGTGTTTTCATGTCCAGATTTTATGAATGTGCCATGAAAGGCATAGATAAAGAGAGACACCACTTTGATTGGAAGTCCTACAGACTTGTTATGCTGAATAGGCTGACTAAAGCCTCAAATCAAGAGTCCACTTCTGCGGCAAAGGTTGTTGCAAAGCCAACACAAGCTCAAAGTGAGGAATGGACTCAAGTGAAGCCCAGAAGAAGCCAGAGATCGAGAAATGAAGGCTTTAAAAAGCCTCGCACTCCGCCTTGGCGGAAAGATTCTTGGAAAGGTAAAGGGATCAAGCCAGATGTTGTTCCCGAAATTGAGATAAGCAGACCATACAATGTGCTTGAAGAGGTAAATCTTGACGATGACGTCTTCGCAGATGTGGAGGCACCATTCTGTGAGGTTCAAGATCCTCAACGAAGATTGATGCAGCGCACAGTACAGAGCGCTTTCGAGAATATTGTCGATTTGTATGGCAATGGAAAGACTATTCTTTTGAACGTCTCTGCATCCGAATCTCTGAGGCATGCTGATGCCAATCACAAGTATGACGCAAAGACTGTGCGATCATTCATTCACAAGTATTCAGCTGAGAAATGCAAAGTAATGGAGAGAATGCTGCTCCCATTGGTTGATGATAAGAGGAACGGACATTTCCTCTCTGCACTATTTGAAAAGAGTAGTAACACTCTTACGATATATGATTCCCTTTGGAGTTCAGCAAAGACATATGAGTGGATTCGAACATCAGTTCGGAGACTAATTGCTCACGTTATGAAGATTAAGAATGACATAACCGTAAAGACGGCCACCTGTACAGAACAGAAACGTGAAGTTGACTCTGGTGTTCACGCAATCCGATTTGCCATGAACGCTTGCAGTAATGGCAAGGACATAGAAGATGACTTTGATGCATCTGAATTCCGGAAGGAAATCTCTGAATTGGTTATGCATCATGAAAGGTTCAAAACCAATTTTACGAAGCATAATGAGATTGTTAAAAACAGTCAATCTGTCAAAGCAAAAACTCCACAAGCGAATAATATTGTGTCAGCTGAGCAAATATCATTTGATGTTGCCAAGATCAAGTCGCAGTTGAATGCGAAATTGAAAGCACCAGATGTTGAAGTTGTGGAAGCATGCATTCTAAGAATTGCTCAAGATCAGCCCGCAAGAAAGGCAGTAGTTTGTAAGTACTCTCTATTGAAGGGTAACACAAATGTGTCTATTGACAATGCTTTAATGAAATCCTATGAAGGAGAGATAAATGAATGTCAGCTTGCTCAATTTGTAATAGTTGATGATAATCGCAAGAAGCATTTCTTCTACTCTGACTTCTCTTGGAGCACTGGAATTATGAGAATTTGTGACTCAGATAAACATGTATCTCTTGATGCATACACTGACGTTATAGATAACGTACGAAAGTTTGTTTCCAGAATAAAAGCGACGAGTTCATTCGAGTGTATTCTGGAAGATTGCAAACAGCAAAGCAAGGGCGCGAAGCAATGCTCGTGGTTTTTCGCATGCAAATATGCAGAGTGCGCTCTGAACAGACTCTTATTTTCAATTGACTGCTTTAGCTGGGTGTTGTACAAGCAAACCTTGTTGTCATTGTTCGTACATAAAGACGAACGCAAACTGAAAGCATCTGATACAAGATCAAACCTCCGAAAATCGCTTGAAAACTCAAGCAATATCTCTCCAGGATGCGCTCACAATGAATCAGATTTGAATGTTCGCATAACTAGAAGTAGAAGCAGAAGCTCAAATTCTGACAATGATTCGAATTTGTTTCGAACTCCAATCAAGCATCAAGTGCCCAGCGCACGCCAAACTTCTCTGACAAAGAGAGGAAATCAGACACCTAAGCGTAAAAGTGATGTCACTGACACCTCCATTTCTTTAAAGAAAAACAGAAGGGAAGTCATTACTGAGAGCCCGTCTGTTTTGTTATCTCAAATGAATGATTTGCATTTATTGCAAAGCCCATTGATTCATACTTCCGGGAGGAAACGGAAAGCTGAGAAGGATGTAGCTCCATCACCATCAACCATTTTATCTGGGATGAGTGAGATGAACGTTAGCACTCCAAAGCGAGTTTCTACGAGACAGCCGAAAAAACTGTTTGTGCCCTATCAGGCTGAATTTCCCACTGCGAATTCCGATGCTCCAATCGCAACGATGTCATACGACAGTTTAAACAAGCTGGACGGCAACCAGTGGTTGAATGATGAAGTTGTGCTCTGTGCTATACAAGCAGTTTGCTACGGCAAGAAGATTTTCCTGATTGATCCGGTTCAGTATGAAAGATACTGTAGAAATCCAGAAAGCATGCAAAAGTTGAGAACAGACAACTTTAGCAATTATGACATGATTCTGTTTCCGTTGGTCAATGATAACCACTTTATGCTAAGTGTCATAGACATGTCGTCGCCACGCTTTGTCATGGTTTACGACTCGCTGAATAAAGTTGACAGGAATGAATTAAACAGAATTCAAAAATGTATTCATCACTTAACCGGACTTCATGTAATGGCCGCCCCATCGGGTGCTAATCTTACCACTCTGCAAAGTGATGGTTTTAATTGTGGTCCAATCACTATTTTCCACGCTCTGCAAATTGTTAATGATCGGCCGACAGTTGTGCCGAATTTTGATGCTGCTTCATTCAGAAAGCAGTTGAAGCACTATTTGCAAACATGCAAGTTGATAAAGATAATTGGAGGCGCAGAAGTCTGTATTACTCCTGATTCTACTCCAAGAACTCGAAGATCGAGCTCGAGTTCATCTATTGGTTCTGTAGCATCAATGAGAAGTGTGGCATCGTCCACAATGTCAGTTCGGTCAAACGAAAGCGACTATTCAAGTGAATCACTTGAAATGCTTAAAAAGTTTGGCTGGACACATCAGCCTCGAAGAGGTAAACCATGTAAGACCTCAGTGTCAGCAATAGCACTTTATGCTGCGTATGCCGGTGGACATTTTGACAGCTCTATTATTGAAGCAATGTTAAAAGTCCTGGTTGCCGAGTCAAAGCAAAGCATTTTTGTGCTTTCGCATTCCGTTGTTATGGATTGCATTGCAAGGAGCATAGCTCCTGAGAGCAAATCTACTATAAAGCAGAAGATTATCTTCGTTCCATTGAAGGATCAAAACGAATGGATCCTTGGAGTGATAGAGACAAAGCCTGACATTACAATTCGACTCTATGACAAAGAGCGAAGAGAAACCGTCATGGCACAACTATCACAATTTGTGGAGATATCATTTGGCAAGCCAGTTGTAATGGACAAGAAGAGGTCCAATCAAGTATGCAAATACTCTTCTCCAGAAGATTCTGCTTCTGCTCTATTTTTTAATGCGGAACAATACTTGTGCGAATTGACAAAGCAGAGAAAGAAGAGATTTGACGAGTTTAAATCTGCAGAATACCGCGAAATAATCACCAAGATGTTGATTGACACAACGATGGTCAGAATATGTGCACAAAGTGATACTGCGGCCAATAAAGTTGTGCAGATAATTCCTTTCAAGTGTCCGGATTTGAAGGATTGCGATATTTCTTTGCTATCACAAGAAAACGATCAATTGAGTGATATAATTATAAGCAAATTTGCAATCGCTCTAAATTCAAATAAGCGATATGTTGTATTGCCACTTGATGCTTATGAAAGCAATGGAAGACTTGAAGGCTTTAATGTTGGAAAAAGACAGGGCATATTAATGCCTATCAAGAAAAATGCAGACGAATATGCACTGGTGGTCATTAAGGCCCAAAAAGCATATGTCTATGATCCGTACTTGCCAGCTATTGGTAGCGCATTTTCTGAGAAAATTAAGCAAGTTGCATCGTACTACAATCGAAACAGAGCAAGTTGCGAGTTGAAGAAAATGTATCCGGTCATTAAAAGTCCGTCATCTACCGGAATATATGTCTGTGCACTAATGCACGTATTGTCTGTTGACAACAAAGATATGCCTAAGAATGTTGAGTCGAAGGCTGTGAAGAGAATTATTTGTCAACTTCTCAAACTAAACGAACATATTTCTGTCTCACAAGACTTAACTGATACTGCAGTTGTTGATAATGAAAGCACAGTTGTGACAACCCCACAGTCGGGTACAAGAGAATATTTCGCAAATTATAGGCAACAAGCTCGAAAGGTTCAGCCGCAACTTATGCGTGCCCAGATTAATTACAGTACCCTACCTGAGCCTTATGTGCTTCCACCACAGACCAAATGTGTGCACTGCCAAGCATGGCGTTGGCCTGGAGAACCTGATTCCATTTGCTGTAAAGGCGGCCAGGTTAAGATCCAAGATGACTTTCCACTATTCGTGGACATTGAAGAAGTGAGAAAAATTAAAGAGTACATCCTTTCACCAGCTGGAAAAGCTACCTATGACACTGTGAGAATGATAAATTCTCCCCTATCATTTGTGTGCACCAGTATGAACACGAAAAAGAAATCAGACTTTCCCAAAGGAGGCCCAGTGCCCTTGGTCGTTAACGGGAAAATAGAGGCAACAATTGTCTCCCTCCAACAAAGCACCGCGAAGTCGAATCCTTCGTTTACTTCACTTATCCTTTGCAAAGATTCTGCTCGCGCAGAAAAGGCTTGTGCCGACTTTATGAAGAAGTACAATGTAAAGTACAATCTTGATATTTTCATGCGAGTTCGAAATGTGTTACAGGAGCACAATCATCTCGCAAAATGCTATATGCTCCTGGAAGAAGTAATCCAGGAAGAGAAAAAGAAAGCTGAGACTAGAAATAGACAGCCTAATCAAGTCATGTTGAACATTCTCGATAGAGAGGAGGCTGTGAAACAGTTCTCTCCGAATACACGCGCTGGTGGACAACTAATTCATGTGAATCGTCCGGTCCATCCTGGGCGATTGAATGCGCCACAAGGCGACAAGTTCATGTCAGCAATATATGTCTACCCATATGGGCAGTGTCCGAGCCACGAGGATTTGAATCGTGGAGTAAGAATTTTCCAGAAATCCTCTTGGACAAATAAGAAGCTTGTGCACTTTAGCCAGCTGTGGGATGCCATGAGTTATACACTTTTGTTGCCACGCGGAAACCGCACTTATAAGCTTGGAATGCCAAAGTTTACAACAATGAGCAAGAGAAATCCCCTTCCTGGGGTAAAGCCACGCGAGTTCCTCTCGCGATCTGAATATTACAATTTCACATTCGCAGATAAAGGTAATACACCTGAAGAAAGGCGAATGCATTGGTGCAGATACTGGGGTATGCTTACCCAGCAATTCCAACTAGACGTTTATTTGCGAATTCAAGCAGACCGACTGGCTGCAATAAAGAGAGAACGTGAGGAACAAGTCAATAAGATTGCCAAAGTGTCAGCAAATGCAAAATATGTTCAGATGAAGCTTGAAGAAAAGGGATACGCACTTGGCAACTATGTCACACTCCCTGAAAGCTTTTATGGAGGTCCGAAATACTTCCGAAGACTGTACTACCAATGTGTAGCACTTTCAAAGAGATATGGCAAACCATCTCGATTCATAACATTTACCGGAAATCCAGAATGGCCGGAGATTACTAAAATTTTGAAACTCATCTCGCCTAATATGACATGGCATGACATTGCCGATGATGTTTGCCGAATCTTTTGGCTCAAGGCAAAAGAATTTTTGAAAGACGTCACTGAACGTGGTGTACTTGGAGAAGTGGTTGCCAACGTCTGGAACGTTGAATATCAACAGAGAGGAATGCCTCATATTCACCTGTTGATCTGGTTTAAGAAAGGCCATGTTGACACTCCAGAGATCATTGATCAGACAATCTGTGCTGAGATTCCGCCTGAACCGGCCCAGGATGACCCTTATTATGAGGAGAAAATGAGACATCGTGAACTCATTCAAAAGTGTATGATTCATGGTCCCTGCGAAGGTAAACTTGATATGACGTGCCGTAAGAGGCGACCCAATGCATTCTTATGCGCGAAAAGTTACCCAAAAGGCTATCGCGATGAAACAGAAATGATTGAAAACGATTATCCGTTGTATAGACGGAGAGATAACGGAGCAAACATTGTCTACTCAAAAGGAAAGAATGCACGAGTTGCAACGAATCGACATGTTGTTCCGCACAATCCATATCTCCTGATGAAGTATGGCTGTCACATTAATGTAGAGGCCTCTACGAGTATCTCTACATTCAAGTACATTTTCAAGTACATTTTCAAGGGCGTTGATCTCCTTGCTTTGGAAATTGATGATATGGAAGAAGATGAGATGAATGCCAAAGGCATCGTACTCAGAAATGAATACGAGAAAAAAAATGGAAAAGTCAGGCAATTGGTTGACCTTGACGAAACAAAGACTTTCCAGAATGCGAGAAGCATATCCTCAATTGAGGCTTCATTCTGCAGACTTGGCCTGCCACTGCATGGTATATCTCATTGCGTTACAGCATTGTACATTCATCTGGAAGGTGAGCAACATATGGTTGTCAAAGCTGATGATACTGCCGCCCAGAGAGAACAAAGAGCTGAGAGAGCCACCTCCAGATTCATGGCTTTCATGGAGCTAAACATACGTGACGAAGATGCAAGAAAACTGACTTATCTTGAAGTTGAAGAAAGATACAGATGGGATCAGAAGGCAAAGATGTACAAGCCATATGTACGTACTGGACAGATTGAGCGTAATATTGCGTACCTGTCTCCCATCAGCCCCCGAAACAGGGAACTTTACGGCCTTCACTGTCTGGTGAGAAGCCTTACTGGCTACACTTGCTTTGCTGATTTGCTTAAATCAGAAGATGGAAGCACCACATATGCAACCTTTGATGAGTCTTCTCGGGCAAGAGGCCTTTTGAGAGATGACAAGGAGTGGGACGCATGTCTTAACCTTGCAAGCGAGTCTATACCGAATCCAAGAGCATTCCTCAGACTCTTCTGCGTCATTCTGATGAATTGTCAGCCACCCAGTCCGGCAGAACTCTTTGAAAAGTACAAGGCAGACATGTTTGACCGCGATAAGCAACATAAATACTCTGAAGAAGAGAAAGTGCAGAGAGTCCTCAGGCACATTCAGTCGATCATAAGACACTCTAACATGACGCTCAAGCAGTTTGGATTGCCGGAGCTTAGAAGGAATGAAGCTCTTGAGCGAAAGTTCATGTCTGAAGACAAGAGAGAGGCTCAAAAGAGAGCAGATGAAATGCAACCCATGCTAAATGAGGGCCAGAAGTCAATTTCGGAGCAAATCATTGCTGCCATCTCTGACACAAGTGCCGAAAAGCGTTGCTTCTTTGTGACTGGAAGTGGTGGTTGTGGAAAGACATTCCTCTACGAGTACTTAATCAATTGGTGCATTGCACACGAAAAGGTTGTTTTACCTGTTGCCTCAACCGGCATTGCAGCAACTCTATTGAAGAATGGTACGACCGCTCACAGTGGTTTTGGAATTCCGCTCGAATATGATGAGCTGGACAAGACAAACCTTGACATCACCTCAGACAAGGGTCAGTTCTTGAGACAAGTTGAAGTCATCATTTGGGATGAGGCCCCAATGCAGTCGAATGCAATCTTGAGTTTTGTTGACAGAACAATGAGGGTCGCTGCGCCCAGAGACCAGAAAGATAAGCCATTTGGTGGACGTGTCGTTCTCCTCGGTGGAGACTGGAAGCAAATTTTGCCCGTTATACCAAGTGCTCGAGATAAGCAGATCTTGAATTACACACTGAACAATGCACCTATTTACGACAAGTTTGAGCAGTGCAAACTGACTGTTAACATGAGGGTCGACAAGGACCAACAAGTATTTCTGAAATATCAGACTGAAGTTGGAGAAGGAACTGCAAACTTTGACGGATTGCACATTCGTGTACCTGAAAGAATGCTATGCGCCGATGAGGACGCACTAATAGACTCCGTGTATCCGGAGGAAGTCCTATGCAACGGTGAAGAGATGAGCAAAAGAGCAATCCTCGCAGTTCGAAATGATGCAGTACTCAAACTAAATGAGAAAATTATGAACTTGCTACCTGGCGAAGCAGAAGAGTTTATAGGAATCACTGAGATTCCTGAAGAAGCAGAGCATATGGGCATGCCCGTAGATTTGATCTCAACCTTGGAGGCGATGACGCCCAATGGAATGCCTGCTCATAAGCTGGTTTTGAAACCGCAAACACCCGTCATGCTTCTGCGGAACATTGACATTGAGAACAAATTGTGCAATGGCACTAAACTTGTGTTCTTGAACGCAGTGAAAGTAAACTCAGCGGACAGAAATGTCATACTACTAAGATGCAGAAATGTGACTGTGAATCCACCAGAAGAGGTATTCCTGCCGAGAATCGTGTTGAATTATCTCGATCGTAACAGTGGCGTACAATTCACACGAAGACAGTTCCCGATAAGGGCGTGCTTTGCTTGCACGATTAACAAGAGTCAAGGCCAGACGCTGGTAAGAGTCGGACTCGATCTGAGAACTCCGACATTTTCCCACGGGCACTTCTATGTGGCCATCTCGAGAGTTAAGAATGAGGCACATCTCAAACTTTTGATACCAAAAGAATTTGTCATAGAAGACAAAGTGAACGGAAAGCATGCCGTTGTCAGAAATATTGTTTTCCGAGAACTGTACCCGATGGTAAATTATGAGATCACAAACAGTCCTCCTGCACTGGCTGACGAACCAGATGTTGACCCGTTTGAGGGCTTGAATCTTGATGACGATGAAGGGGCAGAGAATGACCCCGAACAGCATGAAGAAGATAATCAAGTTGAAGAGATTGATCAAGAACAGCTCGAAAAAGAGCTTGATGACTTAACTTATCAGTTGCAGCAAGAGTTTGCCGCAAAGCAGAATGGCGATGTAGCTGAGAACAAGACAACGGATGAGAATGCCGTTGATAACAATGATATCATACAGGCAATGCCTGAAATCGATGAAGATATTCACTTCTTTAGTGATGACGAAGAAGGCGACCTTCAGTACGTCGTATCTTCCGATGAGGAGGAAAATCCCCAAGATGAGGAAGAAAAGAACTGAATAAAGATGTGAGTCTAATTGCTCAGTAAGCAAGCATTTGTGAATAACTTGCAAGAAGCAAATAAATAACAAGATTGCGCAAAGTTAACGCTTTGTTTCAATATGAAATCTTACTGATTGTGAAATAATTGAAAGAAGCAAATGGCGGGTAACTGCATTGTTTGAATGAGAAGTTACATACTCTCAACAAAAAAATCCCGTCGCGAGATTAATGGGGCGAAACGGGTTTACATGCTCGAAAATTGCCAGGTTCTCGCTTGACGAGTTCCCCGCCTGGTTTAAGCAGTCTAACACAATATATCTCAACTTATAACAGCACTTAATTTTTATATTTTATTTAAAATTCATGTTTTTAAACAAAATAAAAATATAATTCATATATACACTCTAAATTATTTTCTCATTTCTATTTATTACATTCTCGACATTTCCAATTGTTACTTGTTATCGTTCAATCAATTATTTGCATTTTCTTAGTTTATTCTATGGACTATTTAAAATAATGCATAATAACCTAATTTTGTGAAACAGAGAGAGGGAGAGAGAAACGGAGTAAGAGACCTGTCGAGCAGTTGTTCACAGAGCTACTCTTAATCCTCACACCTAATTAGTCCTTTTCCTTCTTTCGTATCACTCTCCACTGCTTTGGAGACTCGTTTGTTTTGCCCTCTATTTTATCTCTGATTTTAATATTTCGCCTATTTATTCGCTCTCACACTTCCCTCTGTCTCTCTGTCTCTCTCTCTGTCTCTCTCTGTCTCTCTCTGTCTCTGTCTCTCTTCTCTCTCTCTCTTTCGCCATCTCTCTCTCTCTCTGTGTTTCTCTCTCTCTATCTCTTGCTCTTTATCATTGATTGGTCATCAAAGCCATCTCACCTGTTGCCTTGCACCTAGGAATTGCGTTTGCCAGGTAAATCTATCGCAGGGATTCTAAAGACATAATCACAAATTTTCTCCTCACGGCATAAATCTTTGACACACGTCGCTAAATTTATTTTAATAAAGCTCCCGCCATCTTGAATTTAAACCAGGCGGGTTGCGGACGCGCGTCTGCGGCCGGCGTTCTGATATTTTTTCAAACGGCCTGGAATTCCGCGTGGCTCGAATTTTGTCTGATTTATGTTATGATGGTATGTTGTCAATATCTCTTTGTTTCTTAAACACTCTCTGTCTTCAATTAAATTAAAACAACTTTGTTCTGCTTCAAAATAGGTAAAGTAAGAAATAGAGAGAAAGCGATCGGAAGGGATAACACTTAGAAAGAGAGAGAGAGAGAGAGAGAGAGAATGAATAATTATTAAATAATACCGATAATTAATTTATGTTTTGAATGAAGTTTGGCTGTTTTGTGCTATTGAATAAGGAATATAGCATTTAAAATGTATTAAAACAAAACAATTGGCTAATTTTATTCGCGAAAATAAAAATAAATAGTAATTGGCAAAGAGAATAAATTTTGTTTGGTGCATACTTACTTACTTGTGTGGTGTACTTCACTCTAAAAAAGTATTTTTTTTTTCAAAAGTGGACTTATAGTGAACCATTTCAGCTTCTCTTTTTTTTTATTTGATTATCGTGGCGAAATAAATATAGAATAACCTTAAACGTAGTAGAAAATGTCAAAGAGTATTTTTGCGGACATATGCACATTGATACCTGGTGCTCTTTTTAAAAACACCTTTTACTTTCAAAGGCGCGAATAATTTGTGGCCACATTTTGCGGCTCGAACCATATGGTCGGCCAACCTATTTTGGGCGGCTGCATTTTTTTCTTCTTATTCTTGTTTTCCTTACTTCGTTCTATCTCAGTTCATTTGCTATGAAGCTTTCCAAAACACTGTGAATACTAAACGTTCACCCTCAGTGCTCATCTTTTATGATATTTATGTCATATTGTTAATATTTCATGTTCATGTGTCCGGTTGCTAATGGGGATGACCCTTGGTACTACTCGGTTAGTCCTGCCCCAAAATTTTCGAAAAAAATATAAATAAATTTTTCTCTGAAATCGCCCCTATGGGTTCCTCAATGCGAAGAACAACGAATAACAGCTTAATGTTTGATTCTGACGTCATTTTAAGAAGATACCGTAATAACGGTTAAAAAAATTATCGCTTCTAATAGTCTGTAACTAATTTTTCCGAGGTTCGCCGATCGTTTTTCATGCAATTTTTTCCAAATACCTACCCCATCTTTTGAAAATTAATTCAATACCAAAAATAGAGTTGAATTTCGCGTTCCTCGCATTAAATGACCTCGGAGAGATGATTTAGAGACTATTGTAATAATCCGGCCATATCTTGTTATAATGACGTCAAAACCAAAAATAAAATTGATATTCGTCTTCCTCGCATCAAAGAACCTCCTCTGTCGATTTTGGAGAATTTTTTTTAATTTTGAGGCAGGACTAACCGAATAGTACCTAGATTGGTAATTTATGTTAATATTTTGGATTCCGGAAAGGATCGAAGAGCCCCCTTCCCCCTCCTTCTCCATAATTTCTTTGTTTCTAATTGTGGGGTGCGACAAATGCTCATTATTTCTTTCCTAACCTCAAAAGCATTGGGTTTTCGTGCATATTCTTACAATTAATTTTTTAAAAAATTGCTATATTTTCATCCTGGTAGGGATCGGAAAGGCCCTCTCTCCCACATACTCTTGTTGATTCTTATCATGTTAAACAAACTGTTTTCGGTCCTCTTCTGTGATTGAAAAACCTTATTTTGTTAAATGTTTGACAATTCATTTCTAAATTATATGCTCTTTAGCCTTCCTGTAGATAGTGGAGAGGCCGAATCTTTCCCAGATGTTTTGTGTTTATACTTATCGTGTAATGTGAATTTGTTGATTCGAGGTGATCTCGAAGTAGTAGAAGCCGACTCGAGGTGCGGCCAAATTTTTCATTCCAAACACGAGAAAAATCGTGTCGATTGGCAATGTTGCATACCGTTTGGGATAAAAATCGTGTCGATTGGCAATGTTGCATACCGTTTGGGACCTTCTTCCGCTAATATGTAATATTGTAAAATCACTTACTCGGAAGTATTGGATTTTTGAGCAAATGCTGAAGATTGATGTAGACAAATGATCCCTGTATGTTTTCTAATCTCAAAAGCCTTATAGTTTTTGATGCATATTCTTACGATTCATTTGAAGAAAAAAATGTTCACCTTTTCATCTCGGTAGGGAGCGGAGAGGCCCCCTTCTTTCCCAATTTCTCTTTGTTCCTACTTGTTGATACCACAAAGTGCGTTTTTTTTCTAAATATTGTTGATATTGCATCTTAATTTCCCCCTCCAATATAGTTCCCTGCTGTTACTTTTAATTCACACGGAATATTCTGATCACATTTCGATCTTTAAAATTCCTCATAACTTCCCTTTTCCCCTTCCTTCGTCTATTTAATTTTCTTGTTTGCATCTCTCTTTGCTCTCCCTCGAATAACGTTATTCAGAACGATTTGTAGGTGGTGAGTCGTACTCTCTTTTAATAACTTCCGCGAAGAAAATCTATCTCAAATATAAAATAACGCTTTTAGTTTAAAAAAAAAACCTTTTTATACATTTTAATTGAGCTACGACCGAATTGGAGTCTTCTTGTGGCCGACATCTTCCCTCCGAATCTCGTGCTAATTTGGTTAGCAATTTTGCTTACCTGTGGGACTTAAGATTTCGCATTCGCACGTTAAAAGGGGAATGTTGTAACATGTTAAGCAAACATTGACGTTATAAATAATGCGATTAATTGCATTTCGGAAGGAAGCGGAAAAAATGTTCAATTTTGAATTCCGGTGTGTTTCAAAGAGGTCCCATTGTTCCTCAGATTCTCTTGATAATTGTCGGCTTTCCAAAAAGTACTCCCGATCTGATCTTTCCTCAGATGCAATAAATCACCATCATGAAACCCTGGTTCCTTTCTGCAGAACAAGCATGGCCGAGCAAGAGCCTCCTACTAAGATGGCGAAGAACACTGCTTCTAATACGACATCCGACACATCTCAGCCATCCAACCCGCGTTTTGAACGTCTATTCCATCAAAACCGAGAGGGACAAGTACAGGATGGGATCCGAGACCTCTTTGTGTCTTTTCACACTGGTAATTTTTTTTTTGCAATTTAACTTTTGATTTGAAGTGTTTCCTCCCACATGTGTTTAAAGGAACATATGGGTACTTGCAGAACTTTTAAAATGTTAGCACCCGAAAAAGTAGAATTAGATTAAAATCCGTTTATTTTGCTTGATTTGTTTGTCGCACGTAAGGCCCGACATGGGCCTTGACAAACTAAAAAAAAAACATTAAAAACGGATATGGCTTAATTGATAACCAAGAAACAAGAACAAGCACATTAAACTTTTAATTACTGCACGCAGTTTTAATAATTGATTCGACATAGGAGACCCCAGCGTGTCTGCCGTGAAGACTGCTGTTCTTGATGTTGTCAAGACGCACTACAACCAGTGCCAATCTCTGCCGATTACTCTTCTCACTCCAGACATCTATCGAGTGGCGTCCACGCAGATAGAGGAAGGGAAAAACTTTCGCCTGCGATTCATAAATGGATCTGTACGAGAAATGATTCAATCAATCCTGCTGAGGTAGTATCTTTTCAGTCATCGTAGCCTTAAATATTACTGGAAAAGAGTTGATATCATGAGAATCATCCTTGATCATAGACATGGCCATTCCGCGTATTTTGACGCGATTGGCTACCCCATCCACTATACCCCAAATGGACTCGTCCTCGAACACGTGTATCGAGCGCCGGGGAAGAAATTCTTCGGAAACCCGGAACTCGAACTCAAGTACCACAAGAGGAGTTAGTGAGACTAACGTTGACTGACTACAAATAGTTTTGAATTTGTAGACTTTATACGTGACCTCCCACTCGCGCAACAGAAGGCGGTGAGAGAAAGCCGCTTTAACACCAAATATGGAACTGAGAATCGATTCATCAAGGACTTTGGAGCGGGTTAGTACCAGAAGATAAGCAAATTCTATTTTTCCTTTACTTTTTTTATGTGCATCGATCTGTTATGAATTATAGTCATTTTAGTACCTTCTATTTCAATTTGGCATATTTTCCTTATTATTAATCATTTAGTGAAGAGAGAGCTACCAGTGGAAGAGTACGAGCCGCCGAATGAGGAAAACAAGAAAACGGACTGGCCTCATGTTTCCGCTGCCTCCACAGGAATTGGTCATTATTTTCTTATATCTAATTATTTCGCCAACCTTGACTTTTGTTTAAGGTGTTGATAATTTATGATTTATTTAACAAGACAACTTTAACAAGTATATTGGAGTATCCCGAATACACCTCCAGTGAATCCTCATTTAAATTATTAAACTTCCACCTTAGTCTTTTTTTTATTAAAAATTATCACATCAATTAATTTTGTCATATTAGTATTATATTTAAATCTAACATATTTTCATCTGTTTTAATCGTTTATGCAATAACATTGTAGCTGCCGTGACCACTGCGCCATCTATTGCTTCGGACTTGGCTGATCACAAAGGAGAAGGTCATCATTTTATTATACATATTACTACTTTTGTCCATACTTATTAGGTATAAATATAAATTATTATTTTTAAATTTTTGCACTACGAGGCTTTTCGAATTGTGATGCCTCAACTCCCTACCTTTAATTAAGCGAACATCCGTACTTAAAAGTTTCGATATAACACCGACATGTAATTAACGTTATAATCCGCATTTTCTAATATATAGCTTTTAGATGAGAATGAGAAGACGAAGGAAGAAGCAGCAGCAGAAGCGAAGAAACAAGAGGAAAAGAAGAAAAGAAAGGAAGAACGTAAGAAGAAAAAAGAAGAGGAGAGGAAGAAGGAAAACGGTAATTCTCTCATATTTTTTTAAATATATTTTTTGCATTATTTTACAGTTTGAAATCATGAAACAAAGTATTCGCATTTTTATTTTAAAAAACTTTTTACTGACAATTTGAAGTACTTCTTACAGAAAACCTCTTCCAAGACGCTGCCTTTGTTCGTTTTGTCCAGACGATCGCGTCAAGCTCTCCGTCTATGCCTCTTAATGTGGTCAAGAAACTGTTCTACCTCTTCAAAAATGGTTTGTGACACGTTAAATTATTTTCGTTGTCAATTATGCATATAACATATCGTTAAACGAGTTTAAAGACATTTTGTAAATATTGCAAATAAAAATATAAGAAAATATTTGTCTTTACACGCTGCTTAGTTTTAGTTTAAAAAAAACATTTTTTATAGAATGCATAGCTTTACGCATTTCTTATAGAGGAGGAAATCGGAGATTCAACGTTCGTTCGGTTCATGGAACTGACCTGCACCTTCGCTCCCGACATGCCATCGAAGGAAGTCAAAGTGCTCTTCGAACACTTGAAGAACTTGGAGAAGGACGAGTAAGGAGCTAAAAGGCTCGACAATTCATCCAGCCCGCTCGCGAATTCTTTTAATTTTTTTTATCCCCGGAAGTTTTGAACGCTTTATTTCTTGTGGGGGGCTGGCATTAAATCTCCTTTCTCTTCCTCCTTTCTCAGCATCGACTCATGAATAAAATTGCATTCTCTTGTTGACTTTTTTTGTTAATTCTAAGAATTCTAATTCCGTCATTTACTTTTATTTATGGCCATTTTTAATTTCTTGTTGTTAGTGGGGACCGCTAACTCTTACCTGTTTTCTCCACTATTCTTCGACTACTTTTCCCTCTAACATTTTTGTAAGCTACTTATGTTTTTAGTCGAGTATAAGGATCCTTATTTATTAAATATTTTTTTTAAGTGAATGCTACTCTTAATTTATATTCAGTATTGGTGCAGTAAAATAACACAAGTATAATTCATAATTTAATTCGTGCACCGCTTATTTTCTTCTTCGATGTTCTTTTTTTATTTGGATGTTCTTTTTTTATTTCCCGGTTTGAATAAACATGAATTAGAAGTTCTTGGGTTAAAGAAAACGGGCGATGTTCTAAGCGTCGAAATATCTTATATATTTGTTCAAAATTACAATATTTATTTACTTCTTATTAAAGGCTTTTTATTGTTATGTTTGGTAATGATTGGTAAAAAAAAATTATAAGATTGTCCCAAAACCGCACTAGGGTACTGTAGTTGTTTATTTGTCTGATTACAGTAAGTAGATTCGCATCGAGGATGTCAGAAGAAGGCGCTGAAGGGGCTACCTCGCACTCCACCTTGGAGAAGACTCCCAGCAGTAGAAGGTACAATCTCAATTTGTTAAACTTTCCCATATGCTGAATCCAGTTTTATTCCTTAATCTTCCTTCCGTTTTTTCCTTGGGGAAAAATGGGATTTTTTATTTTTATTTCACAAGATTATTTAATAAAGGTTTTGGGTTTTTATTTTCTACTTGCTTACTGTTCATTTTCGATACGAGAGTATAGGAATTTTTTCACACTTCCGATCCCTTTTCTTTCTCTCTCTCTCTCTTTCTTTCTCTCTCTCTCTCTCTCTCTCTCTCTCTCGCTTTGTAGAATCGCCTTTCTCTCTGTGTCTCTCTTTATCTTACTCTATAATTCTTTTTCTTGAATGGAATCTCCCTTTCTAATGTAAAATTGCAGATCATAATTATAATAATTTTTTATTGATTTTTTAAAACCTAATTTTCTCTCTTAAAAAAATTATAAATATGGTATCTGTTCAGGCTGCTTACCACTGAAGAAGAAGAGAAGAGAGTCAGACGCGAAGGGGAGGAGAGCATCAAGAAGACAGGGTTAGCACTATTTTTGCATTGGAAGAATACATGGAGCAATAGCTTGCTTCAATACACCCATAGGTTATTTTTCTTTTATCGTGGGCTGTGGAGCATGTGAATTTTTTAAAAGGATACTGTAATTATTACATTTTTGCAAAGAGATTGTTTTTATCTAATATAACTGCTCACGATTAGCCATTTTATGTTATTTTCTCTTTCCTTTTTTTGCACTGTATCTTCATTTCTACTATTAACTTGTAGCTCATAATTACACTTTAGTTTCTGTTTAATTTTTTTAAATAATTTCATTTTTTAATAATTTTTTCCACATTACTTTCTCTCTTTAAATTGTCTAAATCTGGAATCTGTTCAGAACGGGTACGACAAGAGTGGAAGAGAACCGAAGCAACTGCGAAACGGACGAGAACAGCAGCAACACTGGAGGGTTAGCACTCTTTTACCATTCAAAGATTACAGGGGCTATAGCTTGCTTCCGCATATCCATACATTATTTTATTATTATTTTTTAATTTTAAAATCCTGGGCAATGGAGCATGCGTATCATGCAAGGTAGTTCTTTTAGATCATAAGTGCTTAACTCAGATGGTAATAGTGTGGACTGGTAAGCAGATGATCATGGTTCAAGTCTAATGAGAACATGTTCTTTTTTTTCAAAATTTTTTTTAAAACTTATTTTAAAGACCTTTCTTTTCCTCCCACTAATTCTTTTGAGTAAACTCAGCATTCTCTCTCTCTCTCTGTATCTGTCTCTCCTCTTCGCTCCTACTCTCATTCTTTCTTCCACTCTCTGTCTCCCTCCTTCGACCCGGCTCTCTTTTTCTCCCCTCTACCATGCTGGTCGTTTACGTTCAGTGTATTGATTTTCTTATCTTAAAGGTCGGTGTTTCGATTCTCTTTCAATTTTCACGAATTCATATCCATACTCCCTATATTTAGACATTTTATGACCTTTAATTTTTTTCTCTTTTTATCTTAATCTGGATTCTCTGCAGGAGTAAGGCTGCGCTTGCTGAGAACACGCTGGCCCCTGAGGAGTCGGAAGTGGGCCACGAAGAACACAACAGGTATGTAGTTTCAAATAAAGCAGTAAATTACATTTAATTAAAAGTAAGGAAATAAACGAGTAAGAATCCACTCTTGCTTTCCCTTATTTTTAATAGTCGTGTAGTATATTAGGGTTGTTTACGAAGCATCGTCTTACAAGACGATTCTACTTTAACTTTAACTTCGTAGCGAAAGACGGTTGTGGGTTTGCCTGGTAATCAAATGGTCGGGATTCTATCATCCTTTGAGGATTATGTATTGCGTTTTTTAAACTTGTTTACTAATCACATTTTGATATTTTTTTATAAATTTTAAATATTTTGAGGATCTTCTATTCCACTTTACTTTCCTTACTTTGCTTTACTTTTCTTTATTATCTTAATCTTGACTCACTGCACTGCAGGATTGATGATGTCACTTCCGTGGCCAGCGAAGCTTCTTCTGAAGCGAGAATCGAAGATGGAAGGTAAGCGATCTCTTTCTTTTCTTGCTCTTCTACTATTAAGTTACCGCTCATCATTAAACTTTTGTTTTTCCTTAATTTTTAGTATTCATTTACCAATTTCCTTTTAAGGATAAACATAAACATAAAAATAAATTTGCAACTGTTCAAACCAAAATGTCTTACAAGACTGTTCTTTGAGATTTTAAAAGTTTGTAGCTCAAGTGGTAGAGGGATTGATTGGCAAGGAGATGGTCGGGGTACGATCATCTGCTGAAGATTTTTTGAACTATTTCCCATTACAAGTCTGTTTTATTAATAAACACACTTAACAGTCTAAATAATAGGAATTCTATTCCTTTAATCTTTTCTTTTAATCTTATTTTGAACTCACTGCAGGAGTGACAATGGGATCTTGAAGAAGAAGACTGACGCAGTTTCGGAGGCGCCAGCGGGCCTCGATGGATGCAAAGGCTTCGATGGATCCTACAGGTATGCAGTTGACAACTTTGTTTGATTTTCAATAGTAGAGCAGTATATTAGAGCCGTTCCGGAATCACCGTCTTCCGAACTTAAAAGTTCTTAGCTAAGTCGGCAGTGGGTTAGGCTGACAGGCAGATGGTACGGGTTCGAACTTCTGATGAGAATCTTGTTGTGAATTTTTTTATAAACTCATTCCAATCATCTTATATAATATTTTTAATGTAATTTTATTTCCTCTTTCGTCCTTTGCAGGTTTTCACTGTCTAATTATAAAAAAATTTCTACAATCTCCTCTTTGTTCCAATTACTTTTTCTCTCTCTCTCTCTTTCTCGCTCTCTCTCTCTCTCTCTCTCTCTCTCTCTCTCTTCCCTCTCTCTTTCTCTTATTCAATCTCGCATTTTCGGTTTTTAGGTGCCTAGCGACATTTTTTAGAAGAAACAAACATGTGATAATGTTCACATAAAATAAGAAACAGCTGGACTAATTCTATCTAATTTAGAACGAAAGATTGCCAACATAAGTAAATTATCATAGAATAATTGCAACTAATGTCTTATTTACTGATATTTGTAACAATGTTGAATTAAATTGAATTAAAAAGTGATCACAGTTTTAGATTCTCGATGGGAGACGGTCAATCCTCAACTGGGCGAAAAAGACTTCATTCGTCTCAGGAGATAGAGACTCGGGAGTCCCTTCTAATGGTTTGTGATGTTACAGATTTTCTTGTCTATGGAACTTAAAAGCTACAGTACTCTACTATCTACGTCTCTCGTATTGCGTATACTCTACCGTCTGGGTTTTCGTATCGCATACGCACTTCTTGGTTACAGTAGTTTTTAAGATCCCTGGATACTACATATTATTACTCTTCACTCTTCGATTCCTTAATCAAAAATTTAGTTTTACTGTTTTATTTCGCTTTTTGAAAATAATTTAGCAATGAAGTTTTAATATTTATATCAGTTCTTTAAACTGAAGTTAATAATTCATAGAGCACTAACGAGTCTCGAAGGTGTTAAGGACCAATAAGCTGTAAGCAATTTACTATAAATTCCATTCAGTAACAATACAATAAAAATGATGTATTTTCGTTTGCAGTATGAGAACGAAACTCTGAAGAGATCCCTCGAAGAAATGGAGAAAAGGATGGTTCTCAAGGAGACCTCTCGGCTCACTACCTACAACAGGATGAGGGATAAGTCAGCGAAGGAGAGAGTAAGTTAAACCTATTGTGATATTTTAACTGTAAATTTATTGCATCATTCCGTAATAATTTAGAAACAACTATTATTAAAGAAGAACCTAAATTCTGAAAACACTTACATGGAGAATATTGAAATCAACGAATTTAATAAGTATGCAAACAATACATTCAATTTAAAGATTTACTGATTTTGCAGAGAGTAAGCAAAGAATTCGACGACTTCAAAAAGACCTTCGCAGCTACCTCAAGAGTGGTATGTCAAACATTCTGCCCACTTAAGAAACAGTTTTAGCAGGAACATAGGATATTGTTAAAAATGTCATAAAACACACAGTTCTAATATTATAAAAGTAGTTTTTGTGGTCAGTGTATTGCAGTCCTTCATCAAGATCACCAAGCTGCACAACACACCACCACTCATCAAGGCCCTCCATGAAAGACTGTACGACCATAAGGTCTTCGACAGTATGTTAGCGAAGGATCCCATTGGACTCTACAAGGGTCTAAGCTTCAAGGGAGCCCCTCTGGTAGGACTCTTTTCAAAGCCCTCAAATGATCTTACTCTCTGGGATGAGAATGTTGATTTTTTTGTGGAGATCTGAAACAACAATTGATTACATTTTAAAATATGTGAGTTTACTTAGCTGTAGGTCCTTTGTTTTAGTATTGGGAATTCAATTATATTGCATAATATCAGTGTCAGTGGCATTTTTGTTGCAGTATGAATAAGTGTTTGATTTATATGTTTATTTTTTTCCGAAACATATTAGATTTTTCTTTCTTTAATTAATTTTTAGAATTGAATGCTTTAAGAGTCAAAAGGGTTAATTTGATTTAAACAAAATATTTCGTATAATATTGATTTGTCTGTACTGGGCCGTTGATTTCGAAAGAATTTTTTTTTTATCTCAATCCTTAACACTGTGAAATGTTGTCGTGTTCTTTTGTTTCCATGTCTGAAGCGAATAATAAAATTTATATCACAATAAAGGACAAGTTCTTTACCAATTTTATGAAACATACCGATTTCAAAATAGCAGCTTGCAAATATATATATAACAAGTACGATGATACGATGATATGACATATGAACATATGAATTAAACAAATAAAATTAAACAAAACCTATGCTAGGACATAGAAAAGAATCCAAGGGAGATAATGGGCAAAGGTACTGAAACCAGGTCCCCCCATAGCTCCGCTAGTTAGAGAGTATACTTAGAAACGCTTGTGGTTTATTTACGGGGGTTGCGCGGAGCGGCGTGGTGGGCGGGGGAGTTGAGATTTTCGAGTGGGGTTTTTGTAGGATGGTAAATGAATATTGGGGCTACGTTTTGGTATTGGTTTGGGATTTTTGGGATTTGGGTTTGGGGGTGGCGCCAGCGGTCAAAGTTGCAACTTTTCGGCGCGCGCTTGCGCTGGGTTGGCGAGATTGAGCGTTTGTATCTTTTGTTTCGGAGAAGATGGGAAGCTGAAAAAAATAGTCACTGATAGGGCATGTCTTCAAGATTAATAGGACACAAATTGGGCGAATTCCGCCCAAGGGTATTTCCTGTGGGCGTGGCCAAAATTTTACCCCGTTTTTTGGCCCTTTTTTGCTCTGTATTTGCTCACTATCTCGAAAACGCTATATGAAACATGTCGATTTTTTGTCCTTATTCGAAAGCCCTCCTCGAAATACACCATCTGACATGGTTTCCTCCCCCCTCAGGGCAATAGTTTTCCGGCAGCGTTCGATAATGTAGCGAACACATTTTGTTAGGAGCGAACTTTTGAAAAATCAATACTCGTAGATTAGGGATTGGAGCTGGATGGGACATTCAGATTATTGTTCAGTATAACGAGCACTTTCAAATGAGCCTACTCCCGTTTGGCTGGGATTCCGGGAAAGTACCCTGAGGGGGCCGTGAAATGTCGAATTTTTGGGAGGCCTTTTCCGCGCCTGTTTTTTCTCGGGGATTGGCCTTATGGCAACATTTTATATATAATTCTGTAGCTCTCGAGAAGACGAACAACTTTGTCATACAAAATGTTTTCATACAATGACGTTTTTGATCTACTTTTGTGGTCAGAATGTTTAGGGCACTTTTTCGACCTTAGCTATCACTGAAACTTTTTGGCTCATATTTTTATTCGAATAGAGCATAAAATTAGCTATCGAATGATAGGTTGGTCGTCTGTATTTGTTCAGGCATATTCGAGATATGAATTATTTTGTGGCTTTTTGGTGCATTTTCATCGCACGCAGATATTCTAACGACCCAGGTTCGGAGTCGCGCGCGGGCAAACCCTTTTGCGCGCTTTTGTGTGAACCCTAATCAAACAAACCCTATGCTAGGACATAGCGCGCACTCCAAGGGAGATAATGGGCGGCGATACTGAAACCAGGTCCCCCCATAGCTCCGCTAGTTAGAGAGTATACTTAGAAACGCTTGTGGTTTATTTACGGGGGTTGCGCGGAGCGGCGTGGTGGGCGGGGGAGTTGAGATTTTCGAGTGGGGTTTTTGTAGGATGGTAAATGAATATTGGGGCTACGTTTTGGTATTGGTTTGGGATTTTTGGGATTTGGGTTTGGGGGTGGCGCCAGCGGTCAAAGTTGCAACTTTTCGGCGCGCGCTTGCGCTGGGTTGGCGAGATTGAGCGTTTGTATCTTTTGTTTCGGAGAAGATGGGAAGCTGAAAAAATAGTCACTGATAGGGCATGTCTTCAAGATTAATAGGACACAAATTGGGCGAATTCCGCCCAAGGGTATTTCCTGTGGGCGTGGCCAAAATTTTACCCCGTTTTTTGGCCCTTTTTTGCTCTGTATTTGCTCACTATCTCGAAAACGCTATATGAAACATGTCGATTTTTTGTCCTTATTCGAAAGCCCTCCTCGAAATACACCATCTGACATGGTTTCCTCCCCCCTCAGGGCAATAGTTTTCCGGCAGCGTTCGATAATGTAGCGAACACATTTTGTTAGGAGCGAACTTTTGAAAAATCAATACTCGGAGATTAGGGATTGGAGCTGGATGGGACATTCAGATTATTGTTCAGTATAACGAGCACTTTCAAATGAGCCTACTCCCGTTTGGCTGGGATTCCGGGAAAGTACCCTGAGGGGGCCGTGAATTCTCAAAATTTTGGGAGGCCATTTCCGCGCCTGTTTTTTCTCGAAGATTGGCCTTATGGCAACATGTTATATATCATTCTGTAGCTCTCGAAAAGGCGAACAAATGTCTCATACAAACGGTTTTGATATTTCGATTTTTTTGATCTACTTTTGGGCCAGAAGGTTTAGGCCACTTTTTCGACCTTAGCTATCACTGACACTTTTTGGGGCATATTTTTATTCGAATAGAGCCTAAAATTAGCTATCGAATGGTATGTCAATCGTCGCAATCGATCCAGGCATATTTGAGATATGAATTATTTTGTGGCTTTTTGGTGCAATTTCATCGCACGCAGATTTTCTACCGACCCAGGTTCGAATCCGCGCGCGAGCAAACTCTTTTGCGCGTTTTTATATCACCCCTAATGCAAAGATTAAAAGGCTAGGTCATAGCTCACACTCCAAGGGAGATAATGGGCAAAGATACTGAAACCAGGTCCCCCCCTAGCTCCGCTAGTTAGAGAATGTACTTAGAAACGCTTGTGGTTTATTGACTGGGTTTGCGCGGAGCGGCGTGGTGGGCGGTAGGGTTGAGATTTTCGAGTGGGGTTTTTTTTAGGATGGTAAATGAATATTGTGGCTACGATATGGTTTTGGTTTGGGATTTTTGGGTTTTGGTTTTGGAGTCGGCGCCGGCGGCCAAAGCTGCAACGTTTTGGCGCGAGGTTGCGCTGGGTTGGCCACTTTGAGCGTTTGTATCTTTTGAACGGAGCGGAGTTGGTGAATGAAAAAAATATGAGTCGATAGCCCATGTCTTAATTATTAAGATTCCTGGTTGGTTAGTTGATGGTGCCTCAGGGGTGGCCAGGGGGCGTGGCCAAAATTTTACCCCGATTTTTGGCCCTTTTTTGCTCTGTTTTTTCTCACTTTTTCAAAATCTGTACCCGCGATTTTCTTTGTTTCGACATATATCATGTATTTTTTGACGGCGCATCGACCTATTGCTCATCTCCTGAAAGTACCTGGATCGATAGATACGAGGCAAAAACAGGCGGACCCATTTTGTTAGGAGCGAACATTTGAAAAATCAATACTCGGAGATTAGGGATTGGAGCGGGATGGGACATTCAGAATATTGAACAGTTTTTGGAGATCTTTGAAAGGAGCCTACTCCCATTTGGCTGGGTTTCGGAAAAGGTGTCCTGAGGGGGCCGTGAAATGTCGAATTTTTGTGAGGCCATTTCCGCGGCTGTTTTTTCTCGGGAATTGACCTTATGGCAACATGTTATACATTATTCTGTAGCTCTCGAGAAGACGAACAACTTTGTCATACAAAACGTTTTCATACAACGACGTTTTTGATCTACTTTTGGGGTCAGAATGTTTAGGCCACTTTTTCGACCTTAGCTATCACTGACACTTTTTGGGGCATATTTTTATTCGAATAGAGCCTAAAATTAGCTATCGAATGATAGGTTGATCTTCTGTATTCGTTCAGGCATATTCGAGATATGAATTATTTTGTGGCTTTTTGGTGCATTTTCATGGCACGCAGATTTTCTTAACGACCCAGGTTCGGAGTCGCGCGCGGGCAAACTCTTTTGCGCGTTTTAACATTACCCCCAATGCAAAGATTAAAATGCTAGGACATAGCGGAGACTCCAAGGGAGATAATGGGCGGCGATACTGAAACCAGGTCCCCCCATAGCTCCGCTAGTTAGAGTATGTACTTAGAAACGCTTGTCCATTATTGACTGGGTTTGCGCGGAGCGGCGTGGTGGGCGGGGGAGTTGAGATTTTCGAGTGCGGTTTTTTTAGGATGGAAAATGAATATTGGGGCTACGTTATGGTATGGGTTTGGTATTTTTGGGTTTTGGGTTTAGGGTCGGCGCCAGCGGCCAAAGTTTCAACTTTTCGGCGCGCGCTTGCGCTGGGTTGGCCACTTTGAGCGTTTGTATCTTTTGAACGGGGAGGAATTGGGGAATGAAAAAAATATGTGTCGATAGCCCATGTCTTAATGATTAAGATTCCTGGTTGGTTTGGTCATAGTGCCTCAGGGGCGGCCAGGGGGCGTGACCAAATTTTGACCCCCTTTTTTGGCCCTTTTTTGCTCTGTATTTGCTCACTAACTCAAATTTTCAAAAGGCGCATTTTCTGCTTTCGACATATATGATGTAGTTTTTCAAGGCGCATGTTTTGATATATACAATGTGGAAAAAAAGACATTGGGTCATATCGATTTGGGGCAAAAACAGTCGGACCCATTTTGTTAGGAGCGAACATTTGAAAAATCAATACTCGAAGATTTAGGATCGGAGCGCAACGGGACATTCAGAATATTATTTAGTTTTTGGAGAGCTTTGAAATGAGCCTACTCCCGTTTGGCTGGGATTCCGGGAAAGTACCCTAAGGAGGCCGTGAAATGTCAAATTTTTGGGAGGTCGTTTCCGCGGCTGTTTTTTCTCAGGAGTTGGTGTTATGGCAATATGTTATATATCATTCTGTAGCTCTCGAGAAGGCGAATAACTTTCTCATACAAAACGTTTTCATATTTTGACTTTTTTGATCTACTTTTGGGGTCAGAATGTTTAGGCCACTTTTTCGACCTTACCTATCACTGACACTTTTTGGCGCATATTTTCTTTATTGTAGAGCCTAAAATTAGCTATCGAATGATGGGTAGATCATGGGATTTGATATAGGCATATTCGAGATATGAATTATTTTGTGGCTTTTTGGTGCATTTTCATCGCACGCAGATATTCTAACGACCCAGGTTCGGAGTCGCGCGCGGGCAAACCCTTTTGCGCGCTTTTGTGTGAACCCTAATCAAACAAAACCTATGCTAGGACATAGCGCGCACTCCAAGGGAGATAATGGGCGGCGATACTGAAACCAGGTCCCCCCATAGCTCCGCTAGTTAGAGTGTATACTTAGAAACGCTTGTGGATTATTTACTGGGGTCGCGCGGAGCGGCGTCGTGGGCGGTGGGGTTGAGATTTTCGAGTGTGGTTTTTTTAGGATGGTAAATGAATATTGGGGCTACGTTTTGGTATTGGTTTGGGATTTTTGGGATTTGGGTTTGGGGGTGGCGCCAGCGGTCAAAGTTGCAACTTTTCGGCGCGCGCTTGCGCTGGGTTGGCCACTTTGAGCGATTGCATCTTTTGAACGGAGAGGAATTGGTGAATGAAAAAAATATGAGTCGATAGCCCATGTCTTAATTATTAAGATTCCTGGTTGGTTTGTTGATAGTGCCTCAGGGATGGCCAGGGGGCGTGGCCAAAATTTGACCCCCTTTTTTGGCCCTTTTTTGCTCTGTTTTTGCTCACTAACTTGAATTTTCAAAAGGCGCATTTTCTGCTTTCGACATATATGATGCAGTTTTTCAAGGCGCATGCAATGATATATACAATGTGGAATAAAAGACATTGGGTCATATCGATCGGGGGCAAAAACTGTCGGACCCATTTTGTTAGGAGCGAACCTTTGAAAAATCAATACTCGAAGATTTAGGATCGGAGCGGGACGGAACATTCAGAATATTATTTAGTTTTTGGAGAGCTTTGAAATGAGCCTACTCCCGTTTGGCTGGGATTCCGGGAAAGTACCCTAAGGGGGCCGTGAAATGTCGAAATTTTGGGAGGGTATTTCCGCGGCTGTTTTTTCTCAGGAGTTGGTGTTATGGCAACATGTTATATATCATTCTGTAGCTCTCGAGAAGGCGAATAACTTTCTCATACAAAACGTTTTCATATTTTGACTTTTTTGATCTACTTTTGGTCCGAGAATGTTTAGGCCACATTTTCGACCATAGCTATCACTGACACTTTTTGGGGCATATTTTTATTCAAATAGAGCCTAAAATTAGCTATCGAATGATAGGTAGATCATGGGATTTGATACATGCATATTCGAGATATGAATTATTTTGTGGTTTTTTGGTACATTTTCATCGCACGCAGATATCCTATACCGACCCAGGTTCGGAGTCGCGCGCGGGCAAACCCTTTTGCGCGTTTTTGTGTGAACCCTAATCAAACAAAACCTATGCTAGGACATAGCGAAGACTCCAAGGGAGATAATGGGCAAAGATACTGAAACCAGGTCCCCCCATAGCTCCGCTAGTTAGAGAATCTACTTAGCATTGCTTGTCCAATATTTACCGGGTTTGCGCGGAGCGGCGTAGCGGGCGGTGGGAGTGAGATTTTCGAGTGGGGTTTTTTTAGTATGGAAAATGAATATTGGGGCTACGATATGGTATGGGTTTGGGATTTTTAGGATTTGGTTTTGGGGTCGGCGCCGGCGGTCAAAGTTGGAACTTTTCCGCGCGAGGTTGCGCTGGGTTGGCCACTTTTGCATCTTTTGTTTCATAGAAGATGGGAAGCTGGAAAAAATAGTGGCTGATAGAGTATGTCTTCAAGATTAATAGGACACAAATTGGGCGAATTCCGCCCGAGGGTCTTTCCTGTGGGCGTGGCCAAAGTTTTAGCCCGTTTTTTGGCCCTTTTTTGCTCTGTATTTGCTCACTTTCTCAAAATCTGTACCCGCGATTTTCTTTGTTTCGACATATATCATGTAGTTTTGGACGGCGCATCGAGTGATCTATAGCTGATCTACTGAAAGTACCTAGATCGATAGATACGAGGCAAAAACAGGCGAACCCATTTTGTTAGGAGCGAACCTTTGAAAAATTAGTACTCGGAGATTTGGGACCGGAGCGTTATGGGACATTCAGAATATTGTACAGTTTTACGAGTGCTTTGAAATGAGCCTACTCGCGTTTGGCTGGGATTCCGGAAAAGTACCCTGAGGGGGCCGTGAAATGTCGAATTTTTATGAGGCCCTTTCCGCGCCTGTTTTTTCTCGGGGATTGGCGTTATGACAACGTGTTATATATCAGTCTGTAGCTTTTGCGAAGGCGAACAAATATCTCATACAAAACTTTTTCATACAACGACGTTTTTGATCTACTTTTGGTCCGAGAATGTTTAGGCCACTTTTTCGACCTTAGCTATCACTGACACTTTTTGGGGCATATTTTTATTCAGATAGAGCCTAAAATTAGCTATCGAATGATAGGTAGATCATGGGATTTGATACAGGCATATTCGAGATATGAATTATTTTGTGGCTTTTTGGTGCATTTTCGTCGCACGCAGATTTTCTAACGACCCAGGTTCGGAGTCGCTCGCGGGCAAACCGTTTTGCGCTCTTTTGTGTGAACCCTAATTAAACAAAACCAATGCTAGGACATAGCGGAGACTACAAGGGAGAGAATGGGCAAAGATACTGAAACCAGGTCCCCCCATAGCTCCGCTAGTCCTGTTATCTAAAAAAAGAGTCGTGGTTGTGCATATATTTGATTATTTAAAAAATTCCTGAACATCAGTGATTTATGGCGACGAGAAGACGCCGACCATCTATGACGCTTTTAATAGAGCTGTCTCCGACGTCAACTTCGCTCTCTCTCTCTCTCTCTCTCTCTCCCCTTCGCCTCTCGTTCTCTCTCTCTCTCTCTCTCTCTCTCTCCTCTTCGCCTCTCGTTCTCTCTCTCTTTCACCCTCTCTCTTTCTCTCTCTCTCTGACCAGAGTGGGCGGTGGATTCTGTGTATTTTGCCGAGACTTTCTTATTGCGCTTTGTATGTCAAATCTTTGATATGGACCCAAATATTTTTTTTATTTTAAGAAATGAAACTTGTATTAAAAGAGGATGCTTCTATGAGGAACCTTCGGGCGCTAGCGACGCTACTAGTTCATCTTCAACGAATCTTTTTTTTTCTCCAAACATAACAAAGTTCCAAGGTAACACTGTCGGCCAGAGGTGTAAATGGGCCGGCCGGCCCGCGGGCCGGGCCGACCCAATTTCCCAAGGGCCCGGGCCGGGCCGGGCCGGGCCCAAGAAAAGTTGGGCCGGCCCGCAGGCCCGATTGGGCCCGATAAGCACACAATGTCGTCCTGTCAGGACGACTGGTGGCATTAATAAGTGCAAAACTTTCTTCATTTGTTCATTTTTCCTCCTAAAAGTCTTACTTCTATACATTAAAATGAATGTTCATAGCACGAGCATGAAAAATTCTGACTTTCAAAACACATTGTAACTCGTTGGACTTTTTCCCAGAATTTTTTTTGAAAATCGGGCTCAAACGGGCCCGCGGGCCGGGCTGGCCCAAAAATTTTGGGCCCGTTTACACCTCTGCTGTCGGCTGAGACTGCCGGTCTTTAACCATTGGGACAGCAATGCGATCCACCGGTGCAAGTGCATGCATGGTTCTGGTACGTATCACAAAAAATTTATGCTTATCATAAAAATTGATTTATGGATAAGCATCCAGAATTATTTTATGTTCTCCGCAAGTGGCGCTGATCAGCTGATAATGAGAAAGTAAATCACTTGTTTCTACTTTATTTTTCGAAGCAATCCTTTTTTTCTCGTTCAGTCGTTGCTTCCCTCTCCATCTCTCTCTCTCTCTACCTCTTCTCTCTCTGAAAACCTGGAATGCTGCTCGTAGAGAGAATATTTAATATCGCCGTGATCCAGTGACAAGCATTCATTAAATAGAGTGGGTGGTTCAGTCTGGCATTTTTTAGGTGCCATATTCATGACTAATATGTTTAATCCAACTAAAAATATGTACATATACATATAAGAGATCAAAATTGCAATTCTAGAGAGGGCTACTAATATGTTAGAGAGGAATCGCGAGAAACGCACACAAATTATAAAAAAAGATTTTCTTTCGGGTAATCTTCCTTTTCACACTCTTTTTCTCCTTCTCTCATTCTCTCTCTCTCTCTTTTCTCTCTGCTCTAATCTCTATCTCCTTCTCTCTCTCTCAATCTCTCTCGCTCTCTCTCCTTACCTCTCTTTTTCTTCTCTTTTTTATCTCTCTCCTTCTCTCTCTCCCTCACACTCATCCACGTACTTTCATTCTCCTTTTCTAACGCCTCCCTTCTCACGCCTTATCTCCGAGGTGTTCAAAGCACAGAATGGCATTAGAAAGTAATTTAACATGAATTTTATAGCTACCGAAAGAAGGTGTTCGTCTAATAATTGTTTAGATTTTCTGAATCTGTCTTTTCTGACCGAAAAAGGAGCAGCAACACTGCCTCATGATATTGGCTATTTGACTGTCATCCGATCCACCAGTTCAAGTAAATGCTTGCTTTCTTCATTGATGATAAAACAAGAATAGCCACTCCTGCTTTCGGTAAACTGCGCCCATCTCCTGAGAAAGCTATGCAATGTAATATATATATATATATATATATTTTCTATTTCTTGTTTTCCTTTCTGGAAGTGACAAATGCTCTGTATGTATGAGACTCTGATTGAAAAGCAGCACATGAAGAGACAATGTGTTATAAATTTTTTATACGCGCTCAATATCACATCTTACTAACAATAAGTACCGTATTTTCTCTATTAGTGCCCCTCCCTCTATTAGAACCCCCCCCCCCTCTAATAGTGCCCCCCTCTCGCAAGTGTATTGAAAAATAGTACCCCTCCCTCTAATAGAACCCCCCCCCTCCAATAGTGCCCCCCTAATTCTCTCATAGAGACGTTTCTGGAAGTATGCTTGAGGTATGGGATGCTCTTACCAATGAACTGATTGCAAATTCACTCAAAATCTACGGTAAAACTGATATTCCAGTGATGATTCCATTGAAGAAGAGCTATAATTCTTCGTTTTTGAGAATAAAATGTAGTTATCAAAGTTTTTAGTCAAAGACATTGAAAAATAGTACCCCTCCCTCTAATAGAACCCCCTCCCCCCTCTAATAGTGCCCCCCTCTCGCAGGGGTATTGAAAAATAGTACCCCCGGGGGCACTAATAGAGAAAATACGGTATACATATTACAGAAGTGTGCTGAGCGTCCTTTAGAAAATCGCCCTAATCTAGAGATAAAATTTTATTAATCATAGCGGGCGGTGGGAAAAAGCCATTAACAAATGTTTTTCCGGCACTAGCGACGGTAAAAGGTCATCGTTAACATATGTTTAACTTAATCGGCCCATTTCTCCAGAATCAAAGTCAAATGAGACTGCCTCCCTTTAACCATTCGACTGCGATGCGATCCACCGGTGGTAGTCCATGTATACTCATATTCATTTATGTCGATTTTTCAAGATTATTTCGCGGTTATTTCGGAACCGGCGGCCACCATTATTTCTTTTTTATAATTGCGGGAAATTTGAATACTGGTAGTAATCTGACACGAAGTTTGAAACAAATTTTCGATCGTAACAGAACTGAATGTGTTTTCACTGTTCCAATGTGGGGATGTGTATTGTAGATGATGAAGAGATGAGAATTGTGATCTAACCATAAGAGGGTGCTCATAATATATTAGAGACAAAAAAAACATTAACAATTGATCTTTACGCACTCGTGGCGATGCAATATCATCTTTGAATTTAATTTATTATCTTTTCATGAACCCATGATCGTCAAATGAGCACGGGGCTGTGAGAATGCCCGTCAATAACCATTTGGCAGCCATGCGATCCACCGGAGCATGAGAATAATTGCTGTGCCAAACCTTGTAGTGTTTCTATTCGTCTTGTCTGCTCCGTTCCACTCTCATATAAGAAAAACCCCCTGAGAGCGCAATTCTTATCTCCTGGCAGTAATTTACATAGATCGAGTTGATATACTAGTCATAGTATGTATATGAATGCGGCTTCGATGCGAGTCGGAGACAGGGAATCGCGTCTAGAAGTGCCGTCATCAAACGAATCAGCGCACCATAGAGATAGAGCAGCCGACTCCTGAGCAGGTGGTTCCGGGTTCCATCCCGAGGTGCCTCCAAATTCCTCCTTAGAGTGGTGACTCGCTATTCTTTGATTTAGACCCAAATTATTTCTAAAATTTTAGACATTAAATTGTATTCCCTTTCAATGTGAATTATGGCCAAAATATAAGAGAAGAGAATTGCATTCCAAGATGGATGCCACGAATACAAGAGAGAAGAATGGTGAGTTAAGCACATAAGAGGCATTGAACACAGCATTTACTTCTTTTTTATCTGATTTTCGGACACTTGGAAAAAATGCAACAAGGTTTTAATTTACTTTATCTTTTTTCGCTAATTCGTAACAGCGACCAAGCACTGTCGCGTGAGACTGCGCTGCCTTTGTACATTTGACAGCCAAGCGATTCACCGGTGCAAGTGCATTCATAGTTCTGGTGCATATCACAAAAGTTTATGCTTATCATTATGCATGCGGCTTCTGACCAAGTCGGAAAATCTCTGAATTATTTTTCTTTCATAATCAGATATCGATTAATTGTAACAGGGTACTATTGAAATTGCTTTATATATTAATAAATACGTGAATTAATTTCTCTTAGAAGACAGCCATTTCGCCGAGCACTCCAACCAATTCTGGAACAATAGCATGGTGTGGAGTTCGGTGAAAGTGAACCACAGCATGTTCGAAATATACGAAGAAGATGTCGTTCGTTTATTCATAAATAAATGTTTGTTTGTTTTTAAATTAATTTTATTGAATTCGAATGAGGTTTTGAGTCATTGATTTATCGATATATTACTATTTGTTTCCTGTTAATATCCAATAGATATTTCGTCTTTATTTCCTTTTGCATAAATTTAGACATTCAACGCTATGACATTTTTTAGATCAAATGATACAAAATCATTTACAAAAGATTATTACTGTTTCTCTATTCTTTCTAAATCATCCTTATATGATTGATTACTAATTTCTTGCTTTAAAAGAGAGAGGTAGAGAGAGAGAGAGAGAGAGAGAGAAAGAGAGCGAGAAATAGAGAACGAGACAGAGAGTGAGAGCGAGAATGAGAGATAGAAAACGAGAGAGAGAAAGAGAAATCGAGAGAGAGAAGAGGTAGATAAGCAGAGAGAGGAAGAGAAGTGAGAGAGGGAAAGAGAGAGACCGAGTCAGAACGAGAGAAAAAAGAAGCTAATTGTAAGGAAGAAGAGATTGTGCGAGAAAATATTTCATCGTAAATAAATTCTTAATATAAACAATAATAAATTTTTTTCTCATGGCCACTGGTTCTGCTTGTGCTTGCCCATAAATGAATACATCAATGCATGCACTTGCAATGGTGGATCGCACGGGTGTCAAATGGTTAAAGACAGGCGCTCTCGCACGACGGGTGCTAGTCACGGGTTTTTGTGTGAGAAAAAAAAGATTAATTAAAGATGGACTTGTACATCTATTAGCATCACCCTCTTGGAGTGCAATTTTCATATCTTATAATTCGACTCAGCAATGGTTCTGGATGCTTTTTGTTTATATAGACCAGGGGTGTATCGGAATTCCGAATTCCGAATTCCGACCTTTTTTTCTCTTCCGAATTCCGATTTCCGAATTCCGTTATGAACGGGGGCCTTCCGAATTCCGAAGTCCGTTATGAAAATTTTTATTCCGATACATCCCCTGATATAGACGATATTTTTCTTGCACACTTTTTTTTGTTCGATAATAAATAAATAAATCACCCATAAAATTAATCTAGCTACTTCGATCGGGGAAAGGTGGAAAAGCTGAGTGGGCGGTATCTGTCATTTTTCAGAAGCCGCATTCATATGTGGCTATTATTTCCAATCTATCGAAACTTCGGCCAAAAATATAGGAGGTGAACATTTATTCCAATATGGATGCTACTTATTTTTATAACCCTCCTGAGCAGTCGAACGATCAGTGTTGCGTGAGGCTGCCTGCCTTTAACCATTTGACAGTCATGCGATCCACAGGGGCGAGTTCATGCATTTATTCATTTTGTGTTCATATATATATATATATATATATATATATATATATATATATATATATATATATATACAAATCTCCTGAGAATATGTTTATAAATGTATATATTATATAATTTCATACGGCAGGAACGTCAATGTATTACGAGGCTGCCGGCCTTTCCCCGTTTGACAGCGATGCGATCCAAGGGTGCTAGTTAATATATTTATTCATGTTAAATTCATGTATGGGTATGAAATAATGTTTCTCAGAGGACCGGAGCGATGTAACGGAAAAAAAACATTATTGTTTATATCGTTCTTTTCATTTTCGAAGCAATCACTACTTCCATACAATTAGCTCCTCCTTCGCTCTCTTTTCCTCTATGTTTGCCTCTCTCAATGACTCAAAATAATACTAATTCGAATTCGATAAAATTTATTTAAAGAAAAACTACCAAACAATTAATAACCGAGTTCGTGCATCTTGAACATGCCCTTGTTCAGCAAGTGCATTCATGGGCGTATTCGTTTATGGGTAAGCACAATCAGAGCCTGTTATCAGAAAGATAAAAAGAAAAGCAAAGCACACAAGAACCATAGAAAAAAAAACAATAACGGTGACTTTCCGGATGTAGCAACGCTTCAACGTCATCTTGAATTTTTGTTTATGATCTTTTTCCCCACGAATCCTCTAACAAGCTCCTTTTATGAATCATCTTTATACCATACATATATTACTCATTTCTTGCTGTAAAAGCAAGAGGCAGGTAGAGAGAGATAGAAAAGCGAGAGAGAGAGCGAGAGAGTAGAGTTTCAGCTGCGGATAGAGAGAGAGAGCAAGAGATAGAGAGATGGGAGTTTGAAAGAGAGCTAATTTGACGAGAAAAATATTGCTTCTTAAAATAAATAAAAAATACTTATAAATATAAAAAAAACAGTAGTGCATAACATTCTCATAGCTTTTAATTCTACTTGTGCATACCACAAAAACAACATATGCAAATTGTTGCATCGGTGGATCGCATATTTGTTTGATGGATAAAGGAAGACATTCTGGCGCAGCTGTGATCTCGCCAGAATATCAAACAAGTGCTTATTGTTAGAAGCATGAACAAGCTATTTTCGAGCATCTGCAACAGTTTTGAATTTTACATTTTTATAATCGGCCCAGTCTACCCATCTGTGGCTTACGAGACCGGCCCGTCTTTTACCATTTGAAAGCCATGCGATCCACCGGTGCAAGTTCACGAGTTCATGCATTATTATTTATAATAATTTTTTTTGTCTTTTTCAAAAAAAAATTTTCTCGCACAGTCGTTGCAACCTTTCAATTATTTGAGATGGTTATCTTTCTCTCTCTCTCTCTCTCTCTCTGTGTCGCGCTCTCTTTGTCTCTCTCGCTCTTTCGGAGAGACCTGATGCACCCATGCCACGTCCTTACTACAGCATTTCATCTAGCATTTACGGTCCTTCTTTCTGATAATTATATGATCATATGCTTAAATGTGCATGTTATTGGCTTTGCAGTGGAAATAAATAATAATATCTCTATAAATTAATGACTCAAAATCGTCATTCGAATTCAATGATTAATTTAAAGAAAAATAAACAATTAATATCCGAACAGCCGGCAGCATAACAATTGAAAGACCGGCGCGTTTTTTTGCCGACTTCCGCGGATGCAACGTTTGCATCTAATCTATTGGCATCGACTCAAATTATTTTGATATTTTAAGAAATTAAAAATAACATTCCATTAGCGAGGTATTTATACCTATGAACAAGTGATATTCTTTCACTTGCAAGGGTCAGCTCATCTTAAATTTATCTTTTTTTTATTCTTCGCAAAGCGCAGCCTGAAGCACTGCCGCGTGAGTGTGCCTGTCTTTCTCCCTTTGACAGCCAGTTCAAGTACATTCATGAGTGAATTCATTTATTGTTAAGCACAACAAGTTGAACCTTTTTGAAAGCAATATCTCTCGCGCCCAGCCGGTGCTTCCTTACAGTTAGTTGCTCGTTCTCTTTCTCTCTTTCTCTCTCTGTGTTCTTTCACTCTTTCTTACTTTCTCTTTCAGTTTTTCCGCTCTCCCATATCTCTATCTACTACTCTATCTCTCCCCACTTCTCTCTCTCTCTTTCTCTCGCCTCTTTTATCTTTCTCTCTCTTTTCTCCCCCTCTTTTTCTCTTTCTCTCTCTCTCTCTCTCTTGCTCCCACTGTCTTCTTGCTCTCTTTTTAGCTCTCTCGCTATTTCTTTCTATCTCTCTCGCTCTCTCTCTCTCTCTCTGGCTGAAATCAAAAGTATCTGTGCCGTGTCAAAGCGGGTGCTTCAAATATCTGCGAGGAATGGCGAGAAAAGGACACAAGTGTCTTAAAAAAACATAATCAATTGACTTTCGGGACGACGCTACAAGGTCATACAGAACTTTTCTTTTCGTATCTTTTTTTGTTGCAGAAAACGAAGAGACAAGCGGAGCACCTTCGTGTGAGAGTGCCCGTACCTTTCGCCTTTCGACTGCCATGCGATCCACCGATGCAAGTATATTCAGGTATATTCATTTATGGCTAATTTATTTATTTATTTATTTATCGTACATGAAAAAATTTATGAAAGAAAACTGTCGTGTGTAATTGCTGCATTATTAGAATTATTGCTGCACCCATCCGCAAAACAATTTTTTCTACTTTATTTTTCGAAGCAATATTATTTTCTCGCCTCTCGCGGTCTGTCTCACCTTCTCTCTCATACTCTCTCTCTCTCTCTCACTCCCTCTCTTTCTCTCTTTCTCTCCTTCCTTTTTGTCTCTCGCTTTCTCTATTACTTCGAAAAATAAAGACATATGTAAACAATAATACATATTCTTCTCATGGAAACTGGTTCTGCTTGTGATTGCCCATAAATGAATTCATGAATGCATGCACTTACACTGGTGGATCGAACGCGTGTCAAATGGTTTAAAACAGGCGCTCTCACGCTGGTCACGGGTATACTTTTGCGAAAAAAGATTAATTAAAGATGGCCCTGTACATAGTCGAAAGATTAGACGAGCAGAGAAAAAGGCCGCCCCAGCCCCTCCTGCCCCCCGCGTTACCAAGTGTCCCCCAACACGCGGGCCTCACATGTTAAGAAAAAGTCGGCCAACATAGGTTGCGCCAGCTTATAGGCAACCAGTGTTTCCTGGCCAAAGTCGGTTAAGTTACTCAAGTTTGATGTACGTCCCCACTGACTGCTTTCCCGGCTCAGCGGATTGCTGAACCAAGAGGGCCTTTTGGTTCTACGTGAAGTGGGGCTGAGAGTGCCTTCCTGGATTGGCGTGCCGTGGAGCTGAGGGAGTGGTCAGAAACCCTGGAAACCAAAATTAATAATTTTTCGTCCATCGTTAAAGGAGGTCATAAAAAGATGCGGAATCGAAAAATAAACAGCTGAATCGATATACAAAAAGAGTTATAACCCTTTAAAGTTTCATAAAAGTTTTGCTGCTTGTGAAATAGCGATGTTAAAAACTGTTTTAAGAATTTTAACAGCGAGTTGTGGCATAGTGGATAGTGAGCCAGGCTGAAAATTTTTGGGCGCGAGTTCGATACCCCTTCGGTACAACTTTTTTCCCTTTTTGTATAAGTGCATTTTCGAATGTTTAATGATCATCATTTTCTTTTCTAGCATTATCAGAAAGATAATGCACTTTGCCAATGAAACCATTCTTTAAATTTAAATTATCCGAATGTATGCATATTTGTATGTATGTATGTATGTATGTACTATATATTCTTGTTTTTTTTTTAAATTCAAACTTTTAAAAAAGTATTTTTAAAAAGTGCTACATTATCAACATATGTGATGTTATTTATCTTGAGGTACCTTGTGAACTGGCGGAAATCCTGGAAGACGTCTAGGGGTGCAGGAATGGGTCCTGGAAGACGCAGACTGTACAAGTCGCAAGATCTTCTTCTCGCCAGTGAATTCCAGTGTTCGCGGATTTACGAATCCTCTCTGATCTGCGTTACACACATCAGAGAGACTTCATTGCCTCATTGAATTCTTTGACGAAATCGTCCCCCTTTTGCACCAATCCGGGACCGTCAATGGTGATTTTCTTTGGTGTGACTCTTGTGAGTCTACGACCAACGATAGACTTTTTCGGCGTTAAATCCATGATGAACACCATTTTTAGATCTGCTTCCCTCGTCCTCCTTCATCTCCGTGAGAAGACTGTACATTGCTGGTATCCATCGCAGCGTGAAGTACAACAGCCCTCTCTGCATGTATACACTTTTGCATTACAAAAGTTCACACATGTTGATAGATGCTGAAGATTTTCGACTTTTTTTGTTCAAAACATTTTTAAACTCTGAATTGAAAAAAAACACAGCAAAAAATATATACGTACATATGCACATACATACAAACATGCATACATTCGGATAATTTAAATTTAAATATTGGTTGTATTGGCAAAGTGCATTATCTTTTTGATAATGCTAGAAAAGCAAATGATGTTCATTAAACATTCGAAAATGCACTTATACAAAAAGGGAAAAAAAGCTGTACCGAAGGGGTATTGAACTCGCGCCCAAAAATTTTCAGCCTGGCTCACTATCCACTAGGCCACAACTCGTTGTTAAAATTCTTGAAACAGTTTTTAACATCGCTATTTCACAATCAGCAAAACTTTTATGAAACTTTAAAGGGTTATAACTTTTTTTGTATATCGATTCAGCTGTTTATTTTTCGATTCCGCATCTTTTTATGACCTCCTTTAACGATGGACGAAAAATTATTAATTTTGGTTTCCAGGGTTTCTGACCATTCCCTTTAGGTCTATGTTCAGTAGAGCTGGGATTGCTTTGATTTTATCGTAGAATCATGGTTAATAGCTCAAAATGACCGCAAAAATAAGGAGATTTTAATAAAGCACTTAGAACATAAGATAAGAAGAGCACTTAGCAATAGAGCTTTGTAAAACACTTAGAACCTTAGCTTATTAGAACATTTAGGCAACAGCACCATAAATATCAGGAAAATTTTGCCTTTAAAGGAGCATAGTTTCCAAAGCTCAAAGAGCTTTAAAGGAGTTTATAAAAGCTAAAAAGTCTAAAAAAAAAACCCGAAAAATTCATGAAAAAAGTATTTAAAGGTTCCTTGGTTTTTAGAGTTCCCAAGTTCCATAATTAAAAAGAAAAAAGAGCAACTTAGTTAACTAGTTCTCATCTTTATAATTAGACGCAATGATACCGGCTGCTTATTTAAATTTTTATTTCATTTTTTTCATGCACGAAAAATAAATTAAGTAATTATCACCCATCAAATTAATCACCCATATCTACATGCAACTGCACCGGTGGATCGCTAAGTTGGCAAATGGACTAGGCACTCTCAAGAGAGAGTGTTAAGACGAAAACAACATTAAAAGAAACTTTGAGTAGTGATTTTGGGCTTATTACTTGTTTTGTTTTTCTGTATCCTTTTTTTTAGCGAGATTCGTGGCGAATACTGCCTCATGAGACTGCCTATTTTCGCTATTTTACCAGTTCAAATAAATGCTTGCTTTCTTAATAGATGATAACACAATAATAGTCTCCAGCTTTCGGTAAAATTGCTTCGAAAAAAAGTATATTAGAGTGCAAGAAAAATATGGACAGTGAAGAACAATATAAATCATTAAAAAAAGAGAGAATCAACATGGAGGAGACAACGGAAGAGAAAGACGAATGAGTCAGGATGCTGCGTGAATAATTCTCCATCGGAAATATAGAGCGAGTGCCATAGAAAGTATTGCTTCGAAGAAAAAGTAGAAAAAATAGCTGTGTGGATCGGCGCAGCTATGATTCTGAATGAGTATTTAAACGAACGACATTTTTCTTTCATATTTTTTTCATATACGATAATTATTCCATAAACGAATTCCTCCTGCACCGGTGGATCCCATGGCTGTCAAATGGTGAAAGGCGGGCAGTCTCACGCCACAGTGCTAGGTGACGATTTTCTCAATGTTAGAAGAAAAATTATTATTTAAAAAAATAACAATTGATTAAGAAAAATTACTAAATAATTTATAAACGAACACCCGACCTCTCCTTCGTACATCTTGAACATGCCCTGGTTCACATTCTCCCAACTCTTCAAATGTTCCAGAGCTGATTGGAATGCCCAGCGAACGGGCCAGTCTTGGAAATTAAGTGAAATTAATTATATAATTAATTAATTAATATATTTAAAGCCTTTTCAATAGCATTCCTTTAAAAAAATCGATATCACATTAGGAACCGAAAAAAGAATTCGTTGATTTTCCGACTAACAATTAAATGGAATCGCAACCATTCTCGAATGTAAGAGAGCTTCTAATGTGAGCGAGGAATGATGGTTATTTTAAAGCTATGTGCATACATATTACATATATGTATATTGTTACGGTCGGGTTCGGGTGAACTTGTGGCGGTGGCCTTGCCGATGCGTTGTAGATTGGGATATCTAAACTTTGCTACTTTAGATAGCTTAATGCTCTTAAATTTACTATCGCACGTGACATACATAGAGCGAGAGAAGGTGAGAGAGACAGAAAGAGAGAGAGAGAGAGAGAGAGAGAGAGAGAGAGGGAAGCACTTACAATTAGCTGTTGCCGGCGAACACTTCTTCTATGCGTGGCCTTCGTAGCGGCTAGCGCTGGCGCCCGGGCATGAAGTCACAAAAAATAAACGTGTTTTTCCAAATGATAATGCTGTTTTTAAAAGCTTATATTAATGCAGTTTCTGGGTCTTTGCAAAGGGAGAAGCTATCCTTATCTAAAATAATATGATGGTGAAATATCTCCTAATTATCTATGGTATTAGCGCTGCTCGATGCTGAAAGCAATAAAGAAGATCCTAAGTAAACCTTTTAAGCTTCTGGATTGTTGGGTTCTGAAGCTGTTGCTCCTGAGGTGCATCCAAGTGATTTTAATGGCACATGCGACTGTTCGTTCATTAATTGTATTGTAGTCCTCATTTTACTTATCTGTGGGTGTTAAAGAAATAAACGGAAGAGAAAGAGAGAAAAAGCGAGAGAGAGAGAGAGGGACATAGAGAGGCGAGACATATAAATAAATAAATAACCCATAAATGACTCCTAATGCATGCACTTGCGCCAGTGTTCACATGGCAGTCAAATGGATAAACGCAGGCAGCCTCACTCACAGTGTTGGACCGTCCGTATCTTCCGTATAGGAGGAAAAAATATTAAAAGATGGGCACTATATGATAAATTTGTAGTGTCACGAGTGCCCGAAAGACACTTGTTAATGTTTTTTTCTATGCTTTTAGTCCGTAATTTAGTCCGTAATTAAGATCGAGTTGATATTTTAGTCATATGAATGCGGTTTCTATGCGAGTCGGAAAATGCTAGAGGTCAAGAAATTTTCATCCTTGGATCGGCGTATTTGTGTACAAGAAACCAAGGCCTCCGCGGTACATATGTATGTACATACGTATATTGTGTACGATTTGATATTGAGCAGTAAAAAAATATATAATAAAAAACAGTTATTCATATTAAGAAATTTAACCATCAGAAAGAGCAGCTACCTAATTCTAAGGAGTAGCATCCGATCTCTCCTTCGTACATCTTGAACATGCCCTGGTTCACCTTCTCTCAACAGCTGTTTGGAGTGCTCTGCGAACGGGCCCGTCTTAGTCTTGGAATTCTAATTAATTAATTAATATATTTAAAGCATTTTAAATAGTACTCATTTAAAATAAATTCATATCCCATTAGGAAGAGAAAAAGGATTTGTAGATTTTCTGACTTACAATTTGTTAGAATGGCAAGCATTCTTATCTGAATAACAATTACGGCCCAAGAATAAGAAATCAAAATTGTATTCCAATATTATTACTAACATATGAAAAGCACCCTGAAAAAGAAAAAGAAGAACAGATGAGTTTCGGGCACTATCCAATGAAAAACAACAAGGTTTTAATTTAATTTACCTTTACCAAGGATTAAAGACATAGCGCAGCCGCGTGAGACTGCGTTGCCTTTATCCATTTGACAGCCCAGCGATCCACCGGTGCCAGTGCATGCATGGTTCTGGTGCATATCATACAAATTTTATGTTTTTCATAAAAAAAATTATTTATGGATAAGCATGCAGAATTATTTTATGCTCTCCACAAATGGTGCTGATCCATTGATAATGAGAAAGTAAATCACTTTTTCCCACTTTATTTTTTGAAGCTATACATTGTTCTCGTTCAGTCACTGCTTCCCTCTCCATCTCTCTCTCTCTATCTCTCTCTCTCCTCTCTCTCTCTCTCTCTTTCTCTCTCTCCAGCTCTCTCTCTCACTAAAGGGAAAGCATGAAAGGCCGCATAAAAAATAAAAAAAGAAAATATAAGTCACATCGATCCAACGAAAAAAATTGGCTGAACGATCTCGCATTTCCAAAACGATGCTGCTAATATGAGAGAGGAATTTGGAGAAAAGCGAGCAAGTTGAAAAAGTTAAAAACAAATATTTGCAAATGACTATCGGTCACTAACAACACTTTCTTCGCCTCTTCAGTTATAAGTTTTTTTTTGTTGCGTAACCCACCGCCTCATCGATCACTGCCGCGAGAGAGCGCCTGCCTTTCACCATTTGGCTGTCATGCGATCCACCCGTGCAAGTGCATTCATCGTTCTGGTGCATATCATAAAAATTGCTTATCATTGAAAAAAAAATAATCAGGATCAGCTTCCAAAATCAATTTCTGCTTTCCTCAGCCGGCTCCTATCCATTGATACTGATAGAGATATAATCTATGTTTTTCTACTTTCTATTTCGAAGCAATATTGTCTCTATCTCTCCTCTCTCTTTCTTTCTCTCTCTCTCTCTCTCTCTCTCTCTCTCTCTCTCTTGGTGAGACCTAAAACATCTGTGTCTTACAGCTGGCAACTCACATTAAAGACGACTCTCCTTATTTCTGGACTTCTCTCTCACAAATTCTATCTTTCTTTCTTTCTCTATCTTTTTCTGTTTCGCAGTCTCTCTTCGTATTTCTTCTCACTCTCTTGATCTTTCTCTTGGCAAAACCTGAAAAGAAAGGGAAAGTTTAAATCACCTCGATTCAACGATAAAAGCTGATTTTTTGACTGGTATTTTGCCGACTTCCTTAGAAGCGGCATTTATGGATAATCTATGAAAGCGTTCCAAATTATTTTTATACCGTAGGAAATGAAAATTGAATCTAATTTGAGCGAGGAATGGTGGTTTAAGGGAGCCAAAAACTCACTCTTGAATTATGTAGCCCTTTAGCCTGACGTAAGAGCTACAGATCATGTAATTGAGAGACGCGAATAGCAAAGTAAGGAAAATTCAAATAGATTACGGTTGAGTTATTTGCTCTTTTAAAGCACAACGCACAAGTGAATTTCTCGCGCTTGCGACGTCAAGTTAATTCATCCTGCATTAATTATTATTAGATTAATTTTCCCAAATCTACGTAAAACACAGCACTGCCGAGGGAGACTGTCTGCATTTCAACATTTGATAGCCATGTGATCCACCGGTGATCGTAAATGCATGTACATATTCATTTATTAAGAAGATCTTACGCTTCTTCGCTCTGATAATTAGATGTTCATATATGATCCAGAGAATCATTGGTGTCAAATGGCTTAAGGCAAGCACGCTTTTCAGAAGATTTGTGGCAGATTTATGCAGAAAAAACTGATAATAAACAAAATTCAAGATGACGTTGTAGCGTCGTCACATCAGCGAGAGTCACCTGTTATTGTTTTTTCTATGACTCTAATGTGCTTTCTTCATTCCTCTTGGAATACAATTCACATCTCTTATGTATAGTGAACATTTTCTCATTATCAGTGGATTATGGAGAGCAGAAAATAATACTGGAGACTTGCCATAAATTCATTTTCTTTGTAACTTTCTCATTGCACTGGATCTGATAGTGCCTACCCATAAATGAATACACACATGAATGCACTCGCTGAACAAAGGCATATTCAAGATGTACGAACTCGTTTAATAATTGTTTATTAGTTTTCTTTAAATTAATTTTATCGAATTCGAATGAGTATTATTTTGAGTCATGGATTCATCGAGATAATATTATTTATTTTCGGTGGAAAACCAACAGTTATTTAATCCTCGTAATATTTTACATATAGCATGACATGGTATGTGAAAGAGAGAGAGAGAGAGAGAGTGATTGTGCAAGAAAAATATGGTTTCGAAAATAAAAATAAAAAAAAGTATATAAACAATTATGCACAGCTTTCTGTTGTCAGTGGATTTGGGCAGTTTTGCGGAAAGTAGCAATGGTTCTTCTTGTGAATATCTATAAATGAATGCTCTCATGAATGCAAAAGCACCGGTGGATTGCATGGCTGGCAAGCAGTGAAAGGCAGGCAAAGTCGCACGACACGGTTGGTGCTTCCTGGTTTTCACTTCCAAAAAATATAATAAATTTAGGGAGAATGATTAAAGATAATTAATTAACGAACGCCCTTCGTACATCTTGAACATGCCCTAGTTCACCTTCGCCCAACTCTGCACGGCGCTCATGTTGCAGAGCTGTTTCTGTAATAGCAAGACGTTGCTATTGTAGTTCACTTCTCTGCGATACGATGTAGAAGACGAGGGAGGGAGAGGGTTTTCAGAGGTTTATCTTCTGGAACTTCAGCGACACACGCGATGAAACACACTCAACCGCTCACTAGGCGGGAGGAATGCAACACTGATCAGGGACAGCCCTGCTAGACTAACAATGACAATGCCTACGTGTCATAATGAAAGAAATAAATGCACTAACAAATAAGAACCACTAAACAACAATGGGACACTATACAATTAATAACACTACACATGGATGAATGGGCGAAAGGGTGCTAGAATGGGCCTGCCAATTACAATTCGAGTGCTCGGCTTAACTATTAGAAGAGCAGCACCGACTTCCACCGAGAAAGCAAATATCGCTCCTGGAAATTAGAATATCTCTTCTTCACTCTCTATCTCTCTCTCTCGCTTATTCTCGCTCTCTCTCTCTCTCACTCTCTCTCTCTTCCGCCCATCTTTTCTTCTTTCAAGCGTCTCTTTCCCTCGCAATCATTTCTCTCACTCTCTGGATTGTTTCTCCAAATTCACTTCAAAGGGTTTATTAATGAGGTGGGCAGGAATATAGCAACTTGGTGGTGTCATCAAAATTTGGTGCTTATAATAATAAAAATGAATTAATTGTAAGCTTCTAGTATCATTTCCTGCTTTCAGCAAACGGCGCTGATCCACTGATAATGAGAATGTTATTCACAAATTTTGTTTGTGCTTTCTTTTTTGACTTTTGTGCTTTTCTAAAATTTCATCTAGCATTTAATAGGATCTTGCGCTGATGATTATATGCTTAATTATTTTTATTTATTTTTAACCATTCCATTTCAGATCTTACTAATAAGAGAGGAATGATGAGGAAAGAGACACAATTGACATAAAAAATTATACGGGCAAACGGTTCAAGGAATGCACCAAATATATTTTCAAGAGGAGCTACTGTACAATCAGTACCACTTGAGAGTTCCCGGCCTTTATCCATTTGCCAGCAATGCGATCCACCTGTAAATATGGGCGATTAATTTGATGGGTGATTTATTCATATATTTATCGTACATGAAAAATTATGAAAGAAAAATGTCGACTATGTAAATAATCATCCAAAATCATTGCTGAGTCTCATAAGATATGAGATTATAAGATATCCATTCATGGCTGTCATTTAAAATCGATCTAAATTACTTATAAATGTATGTACATATGTAGTAAGAGATGAAAATTGTGTCCTAAGATGGATGCTTCTAATAAATTAGAACGGAATGGCTGCAAATGCACACAGCTATCTAAAAAAAATTAACAAGTGATTTCGGGCGTCCGCCACGGTCAGGGAATCTTGCATAAATTTTTTTTATTTTTCATATCCCTTAGAAATTTTTTAAAGATTCATCAATTTTTTTTATTTGTCATTCCCCTTTGATATTTAAAGGAAGTATCCGGAGAACAATTCTACAGTAGCGCTAGGGAACCACTTTGAATGCGCGCGCTCACAAAGTTGCCTGTCGCTCGGTCGAGAGAGCATGTGAAATAGGAGGGCGGCTATGACCTACAGTAGCAAATTCTCTACCCGCCAGTTTTCACGTTACTATTGCTCAGAATTTAATGGAAGAAAATCGCTCAAACTTTCTGGATACATGTTTTACGTCAAGATGAACATGTTCAGATAGAGAAAAATTTAGGTTAATTATTCCCCGGATACCTCCTTTAAGCAAACACCTTTTCTGTGAAACAAATTTAATTTTTTATTGCCAAAAAAATTTTGTGTCACTAATTTTACTTTTTTTCGGCACAAACAGTTTCGAGTGAGAATGCCTGCCTTTCAGTGCTTGACAGCCATGCAATCCAGCGGTGCGAGTGTATATTCATGTGTGTATTCATTTATGGATAAGCGCAAGCAGAACCTTTTCGAAACAATATTTTTATCCACACTCGCTGCTTCCTTTCTGTTAGTTGCTCGTTCTCTCTATTTCCCTCTCCATCCGCCTATCTCTTTCTCTCTCTCCCTCACTCTTTCTTTCTTTCTTTCTTTCTTTCTTTCGTTGTTTTCCGTCCCGGGTTTCAATATTTCAAATCGATCTAAATTACGGCTTGAATTTAAGAGATGAGAATGGTGGTATTTTATCTTCTCACTCGCTTTCTCTCTCTCTCTCTCTCTCTTTCTACTTTTCTAACTCTTCTCTCTCTCTCTCTCTCTTTCTACTTTTCTAACTCTTCTCTCTCACTCTCTTTCTGTGTTTTCTCTCTCACTTCATCTCTCTCTCTCTCTCTCTCTCTCTCTCTTTCTCGCTCTCTCTCCCTCTCCTCTTTCTCGCTCCTTCTCTTTCTCTGTTTCTCTCATTCTCATTCCTCCCTCACTCTCTCACTCTTTCTTTTCTTCTCTCTCTTGCTCTAATTTTCTCTCTCCACTTCTCTCTTTTTCTCTCACCCCATTTCTCTGTTTCCCTCCCTTGTGGCGGTCCACTAGATTGGGGACATATGACGCGATTTGCGAGAGAATCGCAATGGATCTAAAGAGCCGGGGACCCGGCAAAATTAGATTCCTCTCAAAAGCTCTTCATAGATAGTTTTTAACGCGGCGAAACGATTGAAATGGGTCCTGGAGTCTGAAAACGCCATTTTGGCGAGTTGTGCGAGATTTAAAATTCGAGAGCTCGGAGAGACATGCCGAGATGTCCTTACATTCGCGGTCGCAGATTCGCGCACAATAAAGCAATATTTATAAAAATTTTACCATAAATAGTGAAGATATTGCTTTAGAAAGCTGTTCAAGTAGAATTTTAAAATATTCAATTTTAGAGCCGCTGTGGCTTCTAGACTTTGGAGAGGCGTCGCTATCTTATATGGAATTTTATCACGGGTTTTCTATCTCATTTATCGTTAGTAGAGCTGAAAATTCTCTTTCGAATGAGCTATAGTATGTCAGATATCGACGAGCTCTTTAATGTTTCCCAGTCCTTAAACCGTTGAAATAGGCGGGGTTCGGCGCCTGCGGAGCGACGCGCACTTTGTATGGGCGCTTCCCACGCCGAAAATGCAACTCAATCGATAATCTGTCGAAAGGCAGCCGAGTGAATTCACTTTTAAGGTTATAAATGCAATATAAATGCAAAAGAAAGATTTTCACTAGTGAGCAAAGCAATTGGACTCTCCCGGGAATCGAACCAGGGACGTCGTGATTGCAAGACAAACATCTTCGCAATACGCTATGCGTGCCCCAAGGTGCCTAGAAGATGCGTTTATTATAACGTGCTCGAACATAATCTATAAGAAATGCTGCGCAGACGCTGAACTAAACAGTTTAAGGACTGGGAAACATTAAAGAGCTCGTCGATATCTGAAATATTATAGCTCATTCGAAAGAGAATTTTCAGCTCTACCAAATGAGATAGAAAACCCATGATAAAATGCCATATAAGATAACGACGCCTCTCCAAAGTCTAGAGGCCACAGCGACTCTAAAATTGTATATTTTAAAATTCTATTTGAACAGTGTTCTAAATCAATAACTTCTCTATTTATAGTAAAATGTTCATAAATATTGCTTTATTGTGCGCGAATCTGCGAACGCGAATGTGAGGACATCTCGGCATGTCTCTCCGAGCTCTCGAATTTTAAATCTCGCACAACTCGCCAAAATGGCGTTTTCAGACTCCCGGACCCATTTCAATCGTTTCGCCGTGTTAAAAAGTATCTATGAAGAGCTTTTGAGAGAAATCTAATTTTTCCGGGTCCCCTGCCATTTTGATACTCTCGCAAATCGCGTCATTTACACTTTGGTACTTTAGATTGCTTTAAACTCTTAGTTGCACTTTAGTACATGGCATATATAGAAAGAGAGAGAGAGAGAGAGAGAGAAAGAGAGAGAAAGAGAGAGAGAGAGAGAGAGAGAGAGGGCCAGGCCTTGGGGGCAGCCGCCATCTTACAATTAGCTGTTGCCGGCGAACACTTTTTCTAGACGTGGCCTCCGCAGCCGCTATCTCTGGCGCCCGGGTATAACAATATGGAAGTGATTTTCTGACACATGTCTTCATCTTGTATACATACATACATCTTTTGTTTTTATTTGTCGCACACAAAAGGGTAACCTATCAGAGTCGAGGAAGACTGCCTGCCTTTAGACCTTTGACAGCCGATCCAACGGGTGTTACTGCATCCATGAGTGTCATGATTTATGGATAAGCTGAACCATATCTGATTTTCCGCATACTACGGCGATCCACTGACAATGAGAAAGCTAGGTATTATTATTTATATACGTTTATTTATATATTTTTCCCGCACAATTGCTGCTTCCTTACAATTAGCTGCTCTTACGATCTCTGCCGTTTTCATGGTAACAGCAGGGAAGGAGGGAAAGAGTGAGAAGGAGAAAGCGAGAGAGAGTGTGGGACAGTGTGTGAGAGAGAGCGAGAGAGAGAGTGTGGGACAGTGTGTGAGAGAGAGCGAGAGAGAGAGTGTGGGACAGTGTGTGAGAGAGAGCGAGAGAGAGAGTGTGGGACAGTGTGTGAGAGAGAGCGAGAGAGAGTGTGGGACTGTGTGTGAGAGAGAGCGAGAGAGAGAGTGTGGGACAGTGTGTGAGAGAGAGCGAGAGAGAGTGTGGGACAGTGTGTGAGAGAGAGCGAGAGAGAGTGTGGGACAGTGTGTGAGAGAGAGCGAGAGAGAGTGTGGGACAGTGTGTGAGAGAGAGCGAGAGAGAGTGTGGGACAGTGTGTGAGAGAGAGCGAGAGAGAGAGTGTGGGACAGTGTGTGAGAGAGAGCGAGAGAGAGTGTGGGACAGTGTGTGAGAGAGAGCGAGAGAGAAGACAGAAAGAGAGATCAATTTAAGTTGCGCAGCAGGTTCAAATTGACGTCAATTTTAATATTGAAGAAACCAACCGAGCTATGTTGTCGAACTTTTGATTTTTATTGTAATTTGAGTACAAATAAACTCTTTTTCCATAAAAAAAATTTATTCAAAAGATTGACAGCTGATCAGAAATAATCTGTTAGAATGGAGAGAGCGAGACAGAGGGTTTAGCTTTTTCTTTAGAACAATTTTAATTGAATACGAATGACGAAACCCTGAAAGGAGCACGTTCGCATGAGAGCGCCTGCGTTTAACCAATTGACATCCAGGCGCGATCCACCGGTTCTAGTACATTCATGGGTGTATTCATTTATGGGGAAGCACAAACAAGCAGAACCAGTGGCCATGAGAAAAAAGATGCCCTAAAATCACTTGATAATGAGTCTTTTTTTATACCATTCGTGTGCTTTTCACGCCAATATTCCACTTTTTTTTCTCTCCTAGCAGCATTCCCGACTAATTTATTAGAAGAACTCTCTTGATATGCAATTTTGAACGCCTATAGTTATGCCCTAATTTTGTTCGAATTAACATATTAGCCACGAATATGGCTTCAGAACATTGGCAGCAGGCAGCGAGCACAAAATTTTTATCACACGATCATGGCGATTTAAATATTCTCTCTCCGAGCAGCATTCCAGATTCGGCCGAGAGAGAAAGAGACAACGAGGGAGAGGGAGAGAGAGAGAGAGGTGGAGAGAGAGAGAAATAGCGAGGGAAGCAGCAATTAGGCAAGAATTCTTCAAAAATATAAAATATACAATACCTTTATCGCTTCTAAAAATAAAGTCTCATTATCAGTGAATCAGCGCCGTTTGCGGAGAGCATAAAATGATTCTTTGTGTTCATCCATATATTCATATTGTTTTATGATAATAATGTTGGTATTTGCACCAGAACCATGCATGCAATGGCACCGTTCGCATGGCTGTCGAATGGATAAAGGCAACGCAGTCTCACTCACCAGTGCAAGGTCTTCCATCTCTCTCTCTCCCTCTCTCTCTCTCTCTCTCTCTCGACAAGACCGGAAGCTTCTGTGCCGCGTCGTATAGATGTTATAGCATATAAGACGATCCTGCGCTCCTTCTTCTGATGGATTCATATATACATTCATATGTGCAAAATCACGTTACTTTTTTAATGCTACTTTCGTCCTTTTCTCGACTTTCTTCCTACATATATTAGTAGCACTCTCATGGAATACAATTTTCATATATAATATTTAGGCCGTAATTCAGGTTCGATTTGAAATATTAACCGTATGCATGCGGCTTCTGAACTAGTCGGAAAATCTAGTACCAGTGGATCACACTGGTGTCAAATGGTTAAAGACAAGCGCTTGGTCATAAGGACGCGTCTATCGTATTCAATAAAAATTATTTTAAAGAAACCCCACTGTCTCGCTCTCTCTATCTTTCTCTCCACCTCTCTCCTTCTCTCTTTTCTCGATCTCTCTGAATTTCTCTCTTTCTCTTTCTCTCTCTCTCTCCTTCTCTCTTTCTCTTTCTCTATTTCTCTTTCTCTCTACCTTTCTCTCTCTCTCTCTCTCTCTCTATCTCTCTCTTTCTTATTAAGAAATTAAAATTGTATTCCAAGAACTTGATTCCAATATGAGCGAGGAATGGTGGGTGTCTTAGAGGAGCCATGAACTCATTTCTGAATTCGCTCCCTTTAGCCTGACACAAGAGCGATAGATCACCTGATTTGGATAGACGCGCTTTTAAAGCTACGAACAAGTGATTTTCAAATAGTAGCGAATGAGTTTGGATTTTGCATTTTTTTCTGACGCAGACGAGACGATGATCATTGTCTCCTGAGACTGCCTGCCTTTATCCATTTGACAGCCATGCGATCCACCGATGCTAAAACATACAGGTATTTGGTGAGTGAATTCATTTATGTGGTAAGCACAAGCAGAATTAAGAGCTATGAGTAAGCTAAATATAATATATATAAACTTTTATTAAGCATCTCCTGCTTTTACAGCAAGATATAAGTAATGTATCGTATAAAGATGTTGATAAAGAGAATAAAGAAACAACAATAATAAACTTTGAAAGTAATTTAGTATTGTTTTGAAAAAATATGTCATTGCCCTGGATGCCTAACTTTATGCAAAATGTAATGAAGATCAAAAACCAACGTCATCTTGAGTTTACTTTTTTATCTTTTTTTTCTGCAGAAATCCCTCACAAATCACGAGCGCTGTGGCGTGAGAGTGCCTGCCTTAAGCCAACTGACACCAATGCGATCCACCAGAGCATCAAGAATACTTGCTGTGCCGATCCAATGAGAAAGATATTCACTATTTTTCTGCCTTATTCTTTCTTACTTTCTCTTCACTTTCTCTCCCTCTGTCTCCCTCTTTCTCTCTTTCCGTTTCCCCCATTCTTTCGCTCTTGTCCCCTTTCTACCTTTCTTTTTTTCTCTCTTTCTTCTATTCTTTCTTTTCTCTCCCCTCTCTCTCTCGCTTTCTCTCTCTCTTGCTTATTTAAATTGCGGCTTACATATAAGAGATAAAAATTGTATTAGAAGAGTGTGAAAAAACGAGAGAGAGGGAGAGAGAGAGAAAGCGAGAGAGAAAACAGTTAGACAACTATAGAGTGGAAGAGAGAGAGAGAGAGAGAGAGAGAGAGAGAGAGAGAGAGAGAGTACAGCTAATTATAAGGAAGCAGCGATTGAGAACATAATTCTTCGAACAAGAAAATGTATATATATATATATATATATATATATATATATATATATATACAATAATACATATTTTTCTCATATCCCCTGTTGATGGGTGTGATTACCAGATAAATGATATCACTCATGCATGCACTACCATTGCAATGCACAGGAGTGTCCTGTGTGTCCATTACAAAGTCGCAGATTAAAACAATAAACATTGTTTGACCGGAGTTCGGCATTTTTCCTAGAAGCCGCATTCATATGATAAATTCTAGCATGCGATTTCGGGCGCTAACGGCAGTAAAATTTCATCGTGAATTTCTATTCTTATATTTTTTGTAGCGAAAAGTACATGGTTCCCGAACGCTGACACCAGAGGCTGCCTGCTTTTAAACAAGAAAAGTTCAAATAGATTACGGTTGAGTTATTTGCTCTTTTAAAGTGCAACGCACAAGTGAATTTCTCGCGCTTAATAAACAAAATTCAAGATGACGTTGTAGCGTCGTCACATCAGCGAGAGTCACCTGTTATTGTTTTTTTTCATGACTCTAATGTGCTTTCTTCATCCCTCTTGGAATACAATTCACATCTCTTATGTATAGTGAACATTTTCTCATTATCAGTGGATTGTGGAGGGCAGAAAATGATACTGGAGACTTGCCATAAATTCATTTTCTTTGTAGCTTTCTCATTGCACTGGATCTGATAGTGCCTACCCATAAATGAATACACACATGAATGCACTCGCTGAACAAAGGCCTATTCAAGATGTACGAACTCGTTTACTAATTGTTTATTAGTTTTCTTTAAATTAATTTTATCGAATTCGAATGAGTATTATTTTGAGTCATTGATCCATCGAGATAACATTATTTATTTTCGGTGGAAAACCAACAGTTAGTTAATCCTCGTAATATTTTACATATGTATAGCATGACATGGTATGAGAAAGAGAGAGAGAGAGTGATTGCGCAAGAAAAATATGGTTTCGAAAATAAAAATAAAAAAAGTATATAAACAATAATGCACAGCTTTCTGTTGTCAGTGGATCTGGGCAGTTTTGCGGAATGTAGCAATGGTTCAGCTTGTGAATATCTATAAATGAATGATCTCATGAATGCGTCAGCACCGGTGGATTGCATGGCTGGCAAACAATGAAAGGCAGGCAGAGTCGCACGAAACGATTGGTGCACACTTGTCTTCAATGATAAAAAATATAATAAATGTAAGGAGAATTACTAAAGAGAATTAATAAACGAACGCCCTTCGTACATCTTGAACATGCCCTAGTTCACCTTCGCCCAAATCTGCACAGAAAATCTCCGAATTATTTTTTCTCTCTTCCTAATGCGATATTGATTCATTTTAAAGGAAAACTATTAAAAAAAAGCTTTAAATATATTATTAATTAATTTCACTTAAAAGACCAAGACGGGTCCGTTCGCCGAGCACTCGAATCAGCTGTGGAACATTAGCGCCGTGCTGAGTTGGGAGAAAGTGAACCAGGGCATGTTCAAGATGTACGAAGGAGAGGTCGGCTGTTCGTTTATAAATTGATTAGTGGTTTTTCTTTATTAATTTTTTTTTTATAATATTTTTTTTTCTATCCAGCCTACCTTCTTTCTAGCACTGTGACAGGAGACTGCCTGCCTTTCACCATTTCACAGCCATGGGATCCACCGGTGCAGGTATTCAAGCTACCATTTAGCTACTTGCGGGGTAAGACTGCTAATGAGAAGGATATGCATTTTTGTTGACATCCTATTTTCTTTTCTAAAAAACATTTTTCTCACACAATCGCAGCTTCTTTACAAGTTTGTAATTTTTTTATCTGTAAGCATGCGGATGAGCCTTTATCCATTTGACTGTCATGCGAACCAGCAGAAGGTAATCATTTATTGGCTATTTATCGTCATGAAAAAATAATGAAAGAAAGAAACGTCGTCTGGGTAAATGAGCATTCAGAATCATTGCTACGCCGAACCACTCAACAACTATTTTTTTTCTACTTTTATTTTTGAAGCTGTAGTCAGGTGCATTGAGGATCGCTGATTGTGAGCGGCAAACTGATTGACCGACGAGTTTGGGAGACCGACAGAGTTTCCGCGGCAACACATTTTGCTAAAATTAGTATTTTTGTCCATGCCAGATACACTACGTGTATGAACTGAACAAAACGAAGAGTCACGCATGTGAAAATAAAAGAGAAATTTTTTTTTCTTCTGTTGTTTTATCTTCCGTTTAATCCTATTCACATATTTTCTTTTCTCTTTCTCGCTATAATTTTCACATCACCACGCTACACCAAGGTGTACGTGAATAAAGTTAGTAAAGTGAGATGCAATTCTATAATTGGGCAAGATCCGACCTACCGTATATCCTGGCGGACGGTGGCTGACGTAAGAAGCAGCAGCCACGGCGTGCAGAAGGCGAGGAGGTCGAGGCAGGGATTGGCCGCGAGGAAGAAGACGCCGTACGAGTGCGCGTTCTTTGTCAGGAATTCAATGTAGATGCGAGCCTGTAAAGTGAGAGCCGAAAACTACATTTTGAATTCGCGCCTTTTGCCTGCGACAATTGCGAGAGACGAGATTACAGAGATCAGGAAAATCCAAAAAAAGTTTACGGCTATTTTTCGTACTCCTTTGATTACTTGAGTTGCGAGAACACAGACTGACAATCAATCAATCAATCAATCAATCAATTTAAACGGTGTAACATGGAACAATATACGTAACACACGTGGTAAAATTATTATGGGAAGAAAAAAAAGGGAAGAAAAGAAATAATAATGGAAACTAAGACGACGAAGACATAGGTTTGAATAGATGTACATAACTAGTTTGAAGGCTCCCTATTGATAAGATTAAAATTGATAGTGGCACGAGCAAAGAATGAATTTTGACTGACCCAGAGAGTGGCCATAAGAAATGCAACTGCCGTTTGGAAGACGCCAGCAACAATCAGATTCCGCTCGATCACCAAATTGCCTCGTGGATTACGCTGCATAGAAAAGAAGTTATTTGTGCATAGATATCTTTCTCACTTCTCGGTAGAATAGAACTGCAACAATTTGTATCACTGATCGTATGTATAAAAAAAAGACGACGAAAATAAACTATACCGTAGAATCTGTATATTACTTAGAAGTATCTTTGTACATACATATGTACTTACAATTAGAAAAAGAACTAGCATAGTGACTTATTCTAGTTATTACAAAATTGCCGGTGTGAATGTATGTATGTACATAATTATTTGCACACAGAGAAATGTATTATTTGGAGAGAGGAAAAGCAAGCATTTTCAGCAATGATTTTTGTATCTGGCAAAAGGAGAGCAACTCACGGAAGAGAATAGGCGAATGACAGTCATAAGAGTGAGAAGGCCTGCGCCGCCGCCAAATAAGAGCGATGTCAGCGAAACAACGAATGGATTCTTGTACTCAACGAAAGAGTTTTTTTTAACATTTAAAAAACCTCTATTCAACGAAACCGTTAAATAATGAAACGCTTTTCCGTCTATTTCTTGGATATATGTACATATATTTCTTGATTTTTTTAAGTTCATAACCGGGCATACATACATATGTCAACAATGAACGCATTAAACATCTCTTGCCATACTGATGGAAAGAGAGGGACGAAGAAGATTGTGTAGTAGACGAGTAAGTTGACTGCATACGCCTTCTGTAGGAGGATAGGAAAGTAAACGATTGGAGGAGTCACGATGCTCAGGGTGCAGAGCTTGGAACCATGCGCCTCCCAGAACTATAATAATGATGATAAAAAATATATATATACCGTATTTTCTCTATTAGTACCCCCGGGGGGGTTCTATTTTTCAATACCCTTGCGGGGGAGGGGCACTATTAGAGGGAGAGGTTCTATTAGAGGGAGGGGTTCTATTTGTCAATGTGAGACACTCAAAGTTTAATAACAACATTTTATTCCCAAAAAAAGAAGAATCGTAGCCCGAATTCACTGGAATCATCACTGGAATATCAGTTTTACAATAGATTAATCATGAATTTGGCATCAGTTCATTGGTAAGAGCATCCCATGCCTCCAGGATCTATAAGAGGTACATCTTGAGCTGAAGTAGTAGACAATTAGGGGGGTACTATTGGAGGGGGGGGGGTTCTACTAGAGGGATGGGTTCTATTTTTCAATGACATTTTCAGAAAGGGGTACTATTATAGGGGGGGGGGTTCTAATAGAGAAAACACGGTATATATATATATATATATATATATATATGTATATATATATTTGTAGATATATACATATGTACTGGGTACTGGAATTCACTGTACAGTACCGCTCAACAACCAGGGGTGCAGGAACTTTCGGAATTTTCGGAAAGTTCCAAAATGTCCGATCGAATTTGTGCGTTTCTCGATAACCGCACGTCGAATTGGTTTGCATATTTGGATTCAAGCACTCGGTTTTCATAATAATTGAGCATTAAAATGTCAAGATAATGCATATTCATCAAAACGGAAAATTTTGTGAATTTGGAGGTGCAGGAACACCACAATTCGTAGTGCGTCAATGTGTCTTCGTGTCAGTGAAATTTATGAAGGCATTTGCTCGAACAGTATAACTTTAAATTGCAGTTTCAGATTTCATGTTTAGTATCTTTTTGTCTTATCAAGTGCCCTTTAATGTTACAAGTGAAAAAGCATATCAAAACAAATTTTGCAAAAGAAATTGAAGAAATTTGTTCAAAAGCAAAAACGAACGCCGGCAACTCCGCACATCCTCGTTGCAACATACCAGTACGCCACCTGGTCATATAGCTCCCCTGCTTCAAACAATTTTAGGGTGCATTTTGACGTTGTTCTTCAGAGCTGGTAGAGGCCATGCCACGAAAATTCCATACCTTCCGTAGTCTTTGCCAGATTTCAATTTCGAAAACATAAAAAAACATACTTTCTCCTCGTTGGAAAATATTTTTTGAATGTACTTTCCAGAATTGAAATCCAAATGCGCAGCAAAAACATTTACTGCGATTGGGGCTCGAACCTGATTGTGAGACAAACAAAATTGCAATCCAGCTCGTAAACCACTTCGCCATACCAATCGTATCTGCTCGTGCAACCGAATCCTTGACAGTCGGTCAGCCACTTGCTTCAGAAATTCACTTTCTCTCTCTCTCCCCCTCTCTCTCTCTCTCTCTCTCTCTCTCTCTTTGCTTCGCTTTTTCCCTTGTCCTTCGCTTTCTTCGCTCTGTCCTTCGCTTTCTCCTGCTTCGTTTCGCTTTGTCCTCTTTGCTCTGTCGGTGGTCTCAAGCCCGACGACGACGTTCGAGCCCCAATCGCAGTAAATGTATTTGCTGCGCTTTTGGATTTCAATTCTGGAAAGTACATTCAAAAAATATATTCCAACGCGGAGAGAGTATGTTTTTATGTTTTCGAAATTGAAATCTTACAATGTACGGAAGACTACGGAAGGTATGGAATTTTCGTGGCATGGCCTCTACCAGCTCTGAAGAACAACGTCAAAATGCACCCTAAAATCGTTTGAAGTAGGCAGCTGTGTGATCAGGTGGCGTATTGGTATGCTTACAACGAGGATGTGCGGATTGGCCGGTTTTCGGTTTTGCTTTTGAACAAATTTCTTCAATTTCTTTTGCAAAATTTGTTTTGCCATACTTTTCACTTGTAACATTAAAACGTACTTGATAAGACAAAAATATACTAAACATGAAGTCTGAAACTGCAATTTAAAGTTATACTGTTCGAGCAAATGCCTTCATAAATTTCACTGACACGAAGATACATTGACGCCAGAGGTGTAAAGTGGCCGGCCGGCCCAACTTTCCAGGGCCCGGGGCCGGGCCGGGCCGGGCCCATAAAAAGAATGCCGTCCAGTCAGGACGGTTAGTGGCATTTTAAAGTGGAAAACTTCCTTCATTTGTTCATTTTTCCCCCTAAAACTCTTTCTTCTATACATTGAAAAGAATGTTCATAGTACGAGCATGAAAAATTCTGAATTTCAAAACAATTTGTAATTCGTCGGACTTTTTTCTGAATTTTTTTTTTTAATCGGGCTCAAACGGGCCGGGCCTAAAATTCTAGGGCCCGGAAATGGATCGGGCCGGGCTGGCCGAGTCCTTGGGCCCGACGGGCCGGGCCGGCCCAAAATTTTTGGGCTCGTTAGCACCTCTGATTGACGCACTACGAATTGTGGTGTTCCTGCACCTCCAAATTCACAAGATTTTCCTTTTTGATGAATATGCATTATCTTGACATTTTAATGCTCAATTATTATGAAAACCGAGTGACTGAATCCAAATATGCAAACCAAATCGACGTGCGGTTATCGAGAAACGCACAAATTCGATCGGACATTTTGGAACTTTCCGAAATTTCCGAAAGTACCTGCACCCCTGGTTGTTGAGCGGTACTGTATTTTGGAAGTATCGTGGTCTCACTTGACGCGATTTTAGAGGCGCCAGCACTACACTGCATCGATGAACCGCCGTGAGGAAGGCAATGTTGAAGTGGAGTTGATTCTGCCAGTAACTGGCAGCGAAGAGAGGCATGAAAACGTGTGAGGGACTTGAGAGAAGGGGAAAGAAGACGTCACAGAGCGGAGAGTTCAGAAGAGCCACCGGCAAAATGTTGAGCAGACACAGAGGAAAGTTCTGAGACAGATATTTGTTCATATTATGCAAAAAGGTTTCTTAATATCTGTTGTGGAGTTATGTGTACATAAATAGAATACGTGACTTTGGGATTCAAGGGGAATTACATACATAGGAATAATTACACCTACATCATCCTTCCCAGAGCATATCCCAATAGTCCATAGAAGGTGAAATTCGTTGAGAATTGCTTCCTGGACTAACGCTCCGGGGGAGGAGAGGTATGCATATTGAGAATTGCATATTATTATTGGATCGTGTATTGAATTATGTATGTACATATTTTGTGATTTGGAATTCATAATCGTTTTGTCGTATATTGAATGTCGTGTTATTGTGATATTTGAATCACATTTTTCATTTTAAATTTTGTGACAGCATTGGTATATACATATGTGTTTGAGCTTTTTTGTGTCAAAAGGGAGACATAGGCTGGGTGCCGAACTTCCTCCTTGAAGAAGGTCTATACGAGAGGTAGGATAATCCGAACTCCTACGTTGTGTAATTGATTGGCTATAATTGTGTGGTAAAGTTGAGTGAGTGGTTACTACCCACTAGGGGAGGTGTTGCGGAGTTATGTGTACATAAGTAGAATACGTGACTTTGGGATTCAAGGGGAATTAGGAATAATTACACCTGCATCATGCTTCCCAGAGTACATCTCAATAGTCCGTAAAGGACTACATCTTCCATGCCTATATTAACCCTCCTACCCGTGAATAAACTGTCATACATGTTCTTCTCTGGTGTTCCGCATCGTACATACACTTCATCTCAAGACTCTCGGATCTCGTTCCCTTTGTTCTACCCTACCCCCCCCCCCCATTCAGGTGTTCGGAAAAGGAGTGAGGATAAGGAAGAAGGATTAGGAAAGGAGTACGACCAGCGAGAGAGTAAGGCGAGAGAGATAAGAGTCTAGGAGGACTCATGAGAGATACAGCAAGAGGTTGCTGGCGAGAGCATCTCGCCGTACGATATCTGGCACTGGTGTGAGAGGCCAGTTTGGTGAGAGCCAGAAAACCTTGTAATCTATCCTTTTCTGGATAGATTACAAAAGATTACAACTATATCCCAACTCTTACTGTTAATGTATTAATCTCTAAACTCCTATTAATTCTAACATACACAGATTGCTCCACAGGCGAAAATCTTAAAGAAGAATGAGTTGTAGGGAGGGCGAGAGCGGCGAGAGTGGAAGATGCAGAGAAGCAGAGAAGAGAGCGAGAGTGACACCAACGCGAACACAAGACGACACAGGTGAACGGCGTAGGCAAGCGAACGCTCGCTAGACTCCGGACAGTGGAAAGGTTCTGTCATCTCAAAACATATGTATTTCATGAGTATAAACTGGAAAAAACAACTTGAAAATATAAAGAGCGAAGAGCGTTTTTTTTAACATTCAGGCAAGAAATATTATGTCCTACATCCTGCTAAACAACAAGAAATATTACGCCATGGATAACCGCAGGCAATATAATCTGTTCATTCTGTTCTCAAGAAAGCGCTAAGAATCTGAAAACATTGAAGCAACCTCAAGAAATAGTTTGAAATGATAAAAAGTTGTCAATGTGAATGCATATTCAATGCCCCTTTTTTCAAAACAAGGAAGTGTCTCTGACGTTGAGAAATCGTTTCGATGTTCATACGAATTATTGTTTATACAAAGTCTTTTTTTTCGCTTTTTACATCTTGACAAAACCGTCTTCGCCAGACATTCGGCCGTTCAACGGATCTTTGCGTGTTTTGTGTCTTTTTTTAGCCTTGAGAAAATCAAAACTTAGGAATGTCTCTGATACTGACAATGAGGAATCATTTCCGTTTCCCACGATTTATTGTTTATATAAAGTTTCTTTTGTGTCTTGACAAAGCCGGTTTCGCAAGAAGCTAGCAAGACATCGCCAGAGCATCGCAACAATGAGTATTTTAATGTACAAGATGTTTTCTTACGTCTGGAGAGTATTGCTATCCATCTAAACAAGTGTCAAGCAGAGATGTCAAGGGGAATGACATTTTTGGGCCTACCCGGTCCTTCGGGCCCAAACTCTGCTGAGCCCGGCCCGTGCCCGGGTCTTAGAATTTTGGGATTTTCAAGGTGAACTTTTTTCTTCAAATGATTAAAGGGTTTTTTTAATGAAATTTGTTTACAGTCGCTTTACAAAGTTCTTCTCCATAGTTGGCGTCAGTGCGAGCAACTGATTAATTAATTGCAGGTTTCTTTTCGGCTTTTTGCGTGTTATAAATATTGTTTTAATGAAATGTTGGCTCTATTCTAGTGTAGGCGTCAAATCGAATTATAGGCGTCCCATGGAAAATAAAGGCGTCCCGCCGAATTATGGGCGTCCCATGAAAAAAAATAGGCGTCCAATGAAATTATAGGCGTCCGACCGGTTTATAGGCGTCCCATAGAATTTGAGGCGTCCCATAGAATTTGAGGCGTCCCATAGAATTTATTCTTTCGGAAGCCTATAAATTTATAGGACGCCTTTAAATATTTGGGACGCCTATTTTTCCGATGGGACGCCTTTAAATGCTTCGGACGCCTATAAAAATTAGGGACGCCTAGATTTTCTATGGGACGTCTTTATTTTCCATGGGACGCCTATAATTCGTTATGACGCCTACACTAGAATAGAGCCGAAATGTCTGCATGTGCAGCCTCGAAAATGTATTGGAATGAAATTTTTGGAATAGTTCACAAAGATTAAGGTGAGTAATAATTTATTTATTATTACCGGTCATATGGATATCACACAGGAGATATGTCAGCTACATTTATTAAATGACCATGTCAAGTATTGCATGTTGATGGTGGTTAAAGGAGATCATAAGGGAAAAACTCCTACAACGATTCGGGGCCCGATAGCAAACTGCGCCGATACTCTGATTGTGAGAAAACTATACAATATTATTCATATTCTTTCTTGTTTCCCTTTCTTGAAGCGAATAATGCTCTGTATAAGATTATGGTGGAAAATCTGCACATGGAGAGAGAATGTATTATTACCTATATACATATTTTTATATTCGCTAAATATCACATCTTACGAAATTTACGTATTATTCGTATATACAGAAGTGCGCTTCTTTTTCCTAGGCGATTATTACTGTCTCGTGAGACTGTCTGCCTTTATCCATTTGACAGCCATTCGATCCACTGCTGTATTCATTTGTGAGTGTACACATTTATGTGGTAAGCACCTAGCACAATGAAGAGCTACGATAAAGCTATGCATTATTGTTTATATAGCAATTAGCTTCTCATTTTCTTTCTTTCCCACTCTCATCTCTATCTCTCTCTCTCTCTCTCTCTCTCTCTCTGCCTCCTTGTTTTACAGCAATACTTCTTCTGGGCGTGGCCTCCGCAGCGGCTAACGCTGGCGCCCAGGCATAACAATATGCAAATGATTTTCGGGCAATTGAGATGTTCAATTCATCTCGAATTAATCTTTTTTTTATTGGTCGCACACGAATGCAGGTCGTATCAAAGTCGAGTGAGACTGCCTGCCTTTAGCCAGTGCGACAGCCATGCGATCCACCGGTGCAAGTACATTCATGAGTCAGTGTATTCATTTATGTGTATGTACAACCAGAACCATTGCTGCTTTTCCGCATACTGCGGCGATCCACTGACAATGAGAAAGCGTATTATTATTATATATACTTTATTTATTTGTCTGTTTCACAATGATATTTTTCCCGCACAATCGCCGCTTCCTTACAATTAGCTGCTCTAGTGTGATATTGAGCCCGAAAGTCACTTGTTACTGTGTTTTTTTTCTATGCTTCTTATCTGCTTTTCCCGTCATTCCTCTCTCATTTTAGTAGTACCCAGTGGGAGCGCAATTCTCATCTCCTGGCCGTAAGTTAGATCGAGTTGATATACTAGTCATATGAATGTGGCTTCTATGCGAGTCGGATAATGCTAGAGGTCAAGAACTTTTTTCCTTGGATGGAGAATTTATGTATGTACAAGAAACCAAGCCTTCATACGTATGCCTATTGTACAAGATCTGATATTGAGCGAGTATAAAAATATATAATACCTATACACATTTATGCAAATAACCATCAGAAAGAGCAGCTAATTCTAAAAAGTTGCAGAGCGCGAGAAAATATAAGTTCGAAAAGAAAAAATAAAATATATAAACAATAATGCATATCTTTCTCAGTGGATCGGATCAGTTCTCCAACGAAAGTAGCAAAATGGTAGTTCTCGTGCTTACCCATAAAAGAATATATTCACCGGTGGATCCACTGGCTGTCAAATGGTGAAAGGCAGGCAGTCTCACGCCACGGTGCTTGGCGACGGTAGTCCCATTCCTAGAATGAAAATTATTATTCAAAAAATAATAAAAATAATAAAAAAATAAAGAAAAACTTCTAAACAATTTATAAACGAACAACCGACCTCTCCTTCGTACATCTTGACCATGCCCTGGTACACCTTTTCCCAACTCTGCACGGCGCGAATGTTCCGGAGCTGATTCGAGTGCTCGGCGAAGGGCCCCTCTTGGTCTTGTATGAGACATTAATTATATAATTATTTATAATTAATTAATTAATATATATAATGATTTTTTCAATAGTTTTTTTTAATTTAAGTAATTTAGATCGATTTGAAATGGCAGCCATGAATGGAGTTTTTACAAAGTCGGAAAATCTCTGAATTCTATTTTCTCATCATAATTTGATATCGATTTCTCAAGTCTGAGAGTCTGTAACTGCCTGCTAAAAATGACAAACGAGATCTTCGACGATCTCCTCGATGCGCGCCTTCGCAAACTCCAAGCACTGCCTGATTCCCTTGAGAGTGGTCACCATCCTACAAGAACACACGCGTCTTTTATCTTTCGTCACACATCAAGTCCCGACTCTCCTCTCATCGCTCGAGAAGACAAAAGTTATGACTTCCCAAAAAGAAGCCATCAAATCAAACCATGTTTATCGTTGTTCACTGTCATTCTGACGGGTAAACGGCGAATTATGGTTACTCGTCACTGTTTGAAGAAAAGACAAAAGTGGGGCTCTTCAAATAGTTAACCGTAATTGTACCTCCTCTGATCTTCTGCTGCCCTGGCGGGGAAGGAGATGCTTCTGAGTGAGTAGTCCTGTGGTTGCAGAGAGAAACTTTAATACGACATTCAACATTTCCAACACATTTTCATGAAAAATATAACTAGTTGTCATCTGCGGCATGGTAATTAACAGTGTAAAATTAGAATTGATATATGTATGTACATATCTAGATACATATGCAGATCCATTTTTTTCATCATCATTGCAGTAGTTCATGCATTTATGAAGCTGAAAAAAGTTCATAAAGCATGCAGCAGATCATTTATTGCGCAGCAAAATTAAGTGTCAGTAAAGAGGCAAGACCGGTTATTGCGGAATAAAGCCAAGAAAGTGTCCATGGCCATCAAATAACTCGTAGATGTTAATCTTCAAGAAATAAATGAAGTGTGCTGAAATCTCAAGGTTTTGCGCAACCATCAAGCTTTGTAGTAGAAGTCATCCTTAAACTGTATGTTGATGTGGTTAAGTACAAGTATTACATGTAACGTTCTAGCGGGCAATAAATATGTTTCTACAGTAAGCTTGAGGTTAGAGCGAGGCAGAAGCAGACGGTGAGTGATGAGATGCACTTTGAGATCTTGCCAGAGTTGCCTCCTCTCCTCCACCACGACTCGTCGTGCACATCATTTGATCACTTGTTAAAGAAGAGTTATTGCCACTCACCTAATTCGTTTAGAATGCATGCAATGTTGTTAAAATGAAGCAGATTAAGATTTGCAGACGAATAATGGAGTTGAGAAGGCATCTCACCTATTCTCATACGGTCCCCGAAGCTGCTCAAAGTGTTCCGCTTCCACATCCAGTGCCCTTCTCAAGTCGCTAGCTGCTCAATTGCAACCGCGTCTAAGTAAACTCGTCTCAAACAATTCAAATGCAAATGATTCAACACAAAGGAATGCACTTTGCATATGCAAGCACAGTTTTCTATTTCATTGAAAAAAGAAAGATGATGTAGAACCTGGGAGCAGAAGGCTCGAAGGCGGGGTCATGGTACATATGTGGAGAAGAAAGGAAGCGCCAGTACTTCTTCGCACGAACTGCGATTCCATGGAGAAACCGCCAGCATCTTGAAGTAGGACGATTATACCAAAAATTAATTTTGAAAAAAAAATTTTAATTAACGAAGCATCAAATTAAAGTAGGAAGGAAATAAAAGCGGCAGCAAGAAAGAGAGCCGCGCATTCTTTCGAAAACTTGGAGATGCCTTTTATTCGCCTCGGGGATGTACAGGGACCACGGAACGGCCGTCTTCGGGCCACAAGAGAAGATCCAGTCACGGACAATGTCAGATGAGAAGCTGAAAGAAGTGAAGAATGACAGAGATAGAGAGAGGGAGAGAGATAGAGAGAGAGAGAGTGCGATGGAGAGGGAGGCAGAGATATATGGAAAGAGAGAGAGAGAGAGAGAAAGTGGGAGGAGGAGTGACGGAGGGAGAGAGAGCAAGATAGCGAAGCTTATTGCGAGGCACCAACTTTTTCTTCGGGCGTGCCCAGGATGCCGACGATCATTTTTACCTGTAAAAGAGAGAGATGGAGAAAGGGCAGAAAGAGAAGTAGAAAGTGCAAAGAGAAAAGAACCTGAGAGACGAGATCCTTGCCAGGGAAGAGTTGCCTTCTCAGAATCATCTCGGCAAAGATGCAGCCAGCTGACCAAATGTTAACTCTCAAATACTAGCATATCATTCTATTTTAAAGGAGGGCGATCACCGAAAAATGATGTGATATTTCAAATTGCCGCGGTACTTTGCACTCTTTTTTTTAACGTGCGACCTGCGAAATTGTGAGAGTGAGGAATCAGAGGGAACCTGCATTAAATATTTTTCGGTGATCGCCCTCCTTTAATCGCCTATCCGCAGTATAAATTGACAGATAATCAAGCTCACTCATTGTCAGTTCAGTGAACGCGTGATTTAGACGAGAGAAACCTAACTTTCTGTCATAGCGAGGGACAGTGAAGAGAATCTCTGGGGCGCGGTACCAGCGAGTAGCAACGTCCATCCAAACAAATTGGGATCAAGTTAGACCAAGCACAATGTAAACGTTAATGATTAGACAATAGAGAGAGAGGGAGAGAGAGAAAGATAGAAAGAGAGAGAAAGAGAGAGAGAGAGAGAGAGAAAGAGAAAGAGAGAGAAAGAAAGAGAGAGAGGAGGTGATATATCAAGAAAAGAAAAAGGAGCAGTGACTAGCCGTCATCATGTGGACGTTGTCTTCGCATTCTTCAATGCATCGAGCCATTCCAAAATCAGCTATCTGAAATCAAGCACATCTTCTCAAAGAAAAAAACCTAAGAAATTCATGCGTGTAAAAAAGGAGATTTGGATCAACAGAGATAAAAAGAACGGAGACACCAATCAGGTTCACCAAAAAGGTAAAAGAGCAATAGCCTGAAAAGTGAAAAGAGATGAGAAGAAACATTCCTGGGAAAGGAGATGTAGGAGAGCTACATATTTAGTAAGGTCATAGGGAACGTGAATAAGAGAATGAGACAGAGAAAGAGATATAGAGAGAGAGAGCGTGAGTGAGGTAAGAGAAAAAGAAGCAGAGAGAGAGAGGGAGAGTGAGAGAGGGAAAAAGAAAGAAATCTTTCTTATCAAAAATGATTAGCACACTTGTAGGAGGCAGTCAGAGTTGACGAGAAGATTGGATGGCTTGAGATCGCGGTGAACGATGCCAACCGAGTGGAGATACTGCAATTCTGATAGACCGAAGATCAAAGAAAAGAACCATTTTCTCCAGCACGCCTAAATCTGCAACCCCGGTGATTTGAATTGTTGAATTTTGCTCTCGTACTGTGGTAGATCAATGAAACCAATATTCATCTACTCAAGATCTCTTAGTTCAAAGAAGCTACCCTGAAAAACATTCATGCACATTGAAGGAAAATATGAATGAAAAACCAATAGTTCATAGACTTTTGGCGGTACTGTACATACTTAGTTGGTAATGACATCTACACAGACATTTGTGGATAAACAAATGAAACCTTAGTCATATTATGGGAAATCTGATAAATATACATACCTTGAGTCCACGGAGAATTTATTAGAGGAAGTACTCGTAGTGTTGCTCGTGGAGTTCCTGGGCGCTGTGTATGATTTCATGAAGATCAGGCTCCATTAGATTCATCACGATGTATACGTCACGTTGCCCCTGAGGGAATTATAATCACGTCGCATAGCCCCTGAGGGAATTATCCATCAGAATATCATCACTATTCGTTTCGTCCGTCCACAATACAAAAATGACAAATGAAAAAGTACGCGGGATTGTCAAACTAACATTATGGCCCGCCGCAGTGAAGACATCCACCAGCGAGATAATATTCTCGTGTTGTAGATGCTTCAATATCCGCACCTAATACACACAAAAAAATGGTTTGAAACAATGTTGTTTCGGCGTAAAACTGAAACAATATTGTATGACATATCAAACAATTTTTTCATCGTTTGATATATCAAACAATATTGGTCCAGTTTTATTTAACAATAATTTAACAATAATTGTTTCAAACATTTTTTTGTGTAATTTAGAACAAAATAAGGATTCAGAATCGTCTCATAAATAAATATATGTATATATAGATATATATATATATATATATATATATATACTTATATATATATATATAATATGTATGTACATAGATATGTCCAATTATGTAATAATGCTGACTTCCCGGAGAGAGCGTCGAGCAAGAGTTTCAGCCATGAAGGCGCAAGGGATCTCCTTGATCGCGACATCTCGGTGGCTCGTCTAAGACAGGCAATTCTCCAATCGATTCAGAGCCATAATAACGTGTAGTATAGAAGGACCGTCTGAATTGCCTTGCAGACGACTCCGAAGGCTCCTCTGTCAATCTTCTTCTCCTCTCGATATGGAGTGCCTTCCAAATTAAATGCCTGCTGTAGATTCGCGGCCCTTTGCAGCATTCTAACGCCTGCGATGGCTGCCGATAACTTAATCGCGATTAAATAAATTAATAAATTAAGACGACTTATGGATAATTTCATAAGTACAAATACAAGTTCACACTCATATGTACATTCTTTTTGAAAAGTTATTGCTGTAAAGTCATGAGTAGAGTACTGTAAAAGAGAATACACCACAATTTCAGGTAATTGCAAGGAAGAAGCGGCGCTGGAAGCTAGAAGAGAGAAGAGAACAAGAGCACAAGAGATGACAGAGAGAGAGAGAGACAGAGACAAAGAGGGAGAGAGAGTGAGAGGACTGCCGCAAAGAGGGGAAGAGTGCAACAAATATGTTAGAAGATAGTGAAGAGAACATGAAAGGAGAAAAGAAAAGAGACAGGGGAGCAATTGATCAGGTTCGTTGGGGAGGCTCTTGATAGCTCAGCTGATAGACACTATCTGCCAATGTTTCTTTGCTCTCTCTCTCCCTCTCTGTGTTCTCTCTCTCTCTCTCTCTCTTTCTCTGTCTCTCTGTTCTCTCTCTCTCTTTCTCTGTCTCTCGTTCTTTCTCTCTTTCTCTGTTCTCTCTCCCTATGTCTGTGTCATTTTCTTCGTTTTCCTTTTGTTTCTTTAAGCTCTCTCTCTCTCTCTCAATTATGTCAGATAATTTTTCCGCATAAAATGGAATCGCCCTTTAGAAGGAAAGAGAAGCTCTTTTTCTTATCAGCTCGAGCGAGCATTGTTTGCGCTAAAGAAAAGGAGGAGTGAGAGACGGAGGGAGATTGAAAGGACATAAAAAAAGAAGGATGATAACAAAAGTTTCTGACAATGAGCATATTTATTTAATGTATTTTTTGGACTGAGAACTTGAGAAGTGTAGAGGATGGTAGGAGGGGTGAGCAAGACAAAAGAAAGGAATGGAACCTTATCGATGAAAGACGATGAAGGCTTGAGTCCAAGACAGATTTATTCTTGGTCTTCTTTGCTGCTTTCGCCTTTAGTTTGGTTGAAAAGTATGACCTTGCTCTCTTCGTCGATCTCCTGTTAAAAATGTAGAGATTGCCGGTAATACACTTTGAAAGCTCGAAATTCTTTTAAATGAGTGGAGCGAGAGATAGCGAGAGAGAGAGAGAGAGAGAGAGAGAAAGGTAACGGGCCTGAGGGAGAGAGAGAGAGAGAGAGAGAGAGAGAGAGAGAGAGAAAGGTAACGGGCGTGAGGGAGAGAGAGGGAGAGAGAGGAATATAGTGTGAGAGGTGGTGAAATAAGATTTAAAAATATAGACATGTATGTATGTACTTTGGAATCTCTTCAATTCGATGTGTCATTTTTTTCCTTGGCGCAATGGATAGGAATGCTGCAATATGATAATAAAATACATTTCCCAATCGACCTAGAAACGGTAATTTTCGGCTGAACTGAACATGAGTTTCGCAATCAGAGGATATCGCTGAAAAAAAACCAGACAGCGATTTTTTGCGTAAGAAAACAATATATGTGCAAATAATATATCACAAAAAGTTGCAAATGTAGAGAGCAGAGTTGAAATGTAAAGTCGCTCATCGAAGAGTAAACAGGGATAAGACAGAACGAGAGAAAGGAAGAAGCGGAGAAATATTTAGAGGTGATCGAGGGAATACTCGCATTACACTTATTCTTCTAAATCAATGTTTTTTTTTCGCCCTATATCCCCCGATTTCACGGGTTTGCCTGCGAGGTTCTATTCTATATAATTTAATGTTAATGTTGTCACATCATTTAACTGATGTATGATTAAAAAAATAAAAAATGGAAGAGAGGAAAGTGGAGTAGTGGACGGACAAATGACGGCTTACGATAAGGATTTTCATTTATACATCTACATACGATAAGGATCAGAAACATCTCTCACTCTTTCTCTCTCTATAACTTTCTCTCTCCTCCTCTCTGTCTCCCTCTCTATCTCTCCTCTCCGTTTCGCTCCTTGGGTGAAACCTAAAACATCTGTGCTGTGTTCTTTCGAACATTTTTCATCTAGCATTTAAGAAGATCTTTTTCTCCTTCTTCCTCATACATACAATATGGTCATATGCAAAAAGGAGACTTTGATATGCCAGTATTTACATACCTTATCTTGTGAGTCACCATCAACCATATCTCTTTCACTCTCTTTCTCGCTCTCTCTCTCTCTCTCGCTCGCTCTCGATTTCTCTCTCTCTATCTCTCGCTCTCTCTCAACCTCTCCCTCTTTCTCTCTCTCTCTCTCTCTCTCTCTCTCTCTCTCTCTCTGTACCTCTCTCCCTATTCTCATTTCTTCGCACTCGTCACAACATGTTTTTCTTCTTCTTCTTTTCCGGGTTTAAGTTTAAAAAATGTTCCTGCTTCATTCATGTGACATGTTGAAGTAGTGATCGCGACAGTGAGAGACAGAGATGGAAAGAGAGGGAGAGCGAGAGAAAGAGAAAGAGAGAGCGAGAGGGAGAGAGAGAAAGAGGGAGGGCGAAAGAGAGAGAATGAAGAGAGACAGAAAGAGAGAGAATGAAAGAGTGAGAGAGAGAGAGCAAGAGAAAAAGAGAGAGAGTGTGTGAGAGAGAAAGAGAGAGAGAGAGAGAGAGAGAGAGAGAGAGAGAGTGAGAGAGAGGCGGATCATTTCAAGGAACGACACTTGCTTTCTCTGCCGACGACGGTGCAGCTCTAATAGTTACCTTGGCTACAATTCCCTTGGGAATATTCGCGCGAGACATCATAGACATTTGTCATGCGGACAGAGAGAGTGAGCGAGAAAGAGTAAACAGAAAGTTATAGAAATGGAAAGAGTGTGTGTGAGAGAGAGAAGGAGAGAGAGAATGGAGAGAGTGGAAAACGAGAGAGAGAGAGGAGAGCGTGAGAGAGAGCGAGAGAAAGAGAGTGCAAGTTTGAGAAATGGAAAGAGTGTGTGAGAGAGAGAAAGAGAGAGATAGAATGGAGAGAGTGGAGAACGAGGAGAGAGAGAGAGAGAGAGAGAGAGAGAGAAGGAGAGATATGGAACCGTCAGGTAAGACGAAAGAGATGGGGCAGACAAGGTCGCCTCATTTCAATTCAATTTTACGTCTATAGCGTTAGTTGTATCCCTGGTTTAAGAAAAAGATAAATATTTACATGTATTTACTCTAATTCTCGCTCTCTCCTACTCGCTCTCTATCTCTCTTTCTCTCTTTCACAGCTAGATATCGTTTTCCAGTTCCTTAACAATGCAATGAGGTAATCGTTACCAGAATAGAGTAAAGTTTTCATGGGTTTGTGCGTATGTTTTCAACCTTTGCATAATACGGAAATATCTTGAGATGTGAGCAGTTTGCAAAAAATTGTAAACAATATGCATAACGTAGTAATGGTAGAATACATCTGACTATATTTATTTATATATAATAAACACGCTAACTTTATTGCACAGTTTGTGAAAATAACGAAAATATGTACATAGGTATAGCTACTTGCCTCGGGTACAAGTTACTACAGTATTACTATTGACTTGTTGGAAATTCCAACTTGGAATATTTGTTATCTAATGAAAAGATATCTGAATTGGTGATTTCGCTAACTAACACAAGTAAAAGTTCTGATATCGAACTACATCTCTTTCATTTTGTTCAATTTACGCTCGCTTTATGCTGATTATATTTACATACATCCTGACTCATCTTTGCATCCTAAATAAGAGTGAATGAGCGAATTAAGCATCCTTTTACGCTGCTGATTACAGCAATTTTCAAATCCCCCATCTGTTTTCTCGTCGTTTTTGATTCTTCTTTTTCTTCTTCCTTTGCTAGCCTACTTTAGCACTGCAAAATTAACGCAAACTGCCCAAGGAATTGGATCTCTTACATGGAGGAAATAATCTTCTTCTCACAGTTATACACCATAAGAGCTATATTCTTCCTTTCATATGTATGTACGGATGCATTATATAAATATGCATAGCGTATGTATGTATGCTACGTAAATATCTTACCAGCCGCGAAAGAAAAAAAATGTGATGAAAATCAGAAACACAGAAATATATGTTCCCCCGTGTCCGCAGTCATTTTTGAATGTATTGGTTACATGTAATATGTAGGATTCGTAAGGGACTTTTATTGCTTGTGCAAAATTTATGAATGATTTATTTCCGAGTTATTAATAGACGAACAGGAACGATGAAATCTTGCAGGCACCCAATTAAACATTCATTGGTAAGACAAATAAATCCATTCCTGTATGTGCTTAACTCAAGGCATCAGTCGATATGTGTCGCATTTTATCTATTAGTACCCACTCCTTCGAATAGTGCCCCCCCGCAAGGGTATTGAAAAATCCCCATTCGCTAGGGTATTGAAAAATCCCCCTCGCAAGGGTATTGAAACATAGCACCTATAGGGCTACTATAGAGAAAATAGGGTAAATGCATATATCTATTTGTACCTCAACCAGAGTGCATATACTTTTTCAGAACAAAAAAAAGAACCACGTGGCAAACGCAGTTGTTTGTCTCACAGTAAATACTAATAATATTTCATGGATGACAAAGCGCTGGTCTCACAGCGTGGGCTGTGTCTCACCAAAGTTCCCACATGCTTGAGCAAGTAGAGAAAATTTGCCTTATTGTATGCAGACACAATGGTTATGTGACAGGTTTTCTTTTCTTCGTCATCTTATTTTCTTGCGCGTCTTTAATACTTTCTCTTTCAATCTCGAATAACGTTTTTTTGTTATCTAATAAAATCAATGAATCTATGTACATACATATATTCAAGCGCCCACTTTTCATTAGATTTCAAAGAAAAACATATTCACATAAATGACCAAATGTCGACATACATACATACATTAACTGGCGCTATTTCAAATTGGAATGTAGACCGGCGGATTCTCGGATAGAATGAGTTTTTTTTTATTGTTCGAGCCTATTTCAATCTTGATTGCTCTTACTGGAATACAAATAAAGATAAGTTATTACACCACTGGCGTGATAATACGTCATATTGTATATTAGATTTGAAATCGTTCAAGTTCCCATGCAATTTTGGCTAGACAAAAAGGATAATTTGTTTGAATGAACGGAGAAAAAATACAAGTTATAAATTCTTTTTGATACATACATACATACATATTTGCATGTAGTATGTATGTATGTTGATATGTGAATATTGTATATATGTATGTAGGCATCATGTACATGAAGTATGTATGTACATGCATATGTAAAAATAATATAGTTATGAACCAACACCAACACGTAATCTCAATGTCGTCATCATTTTCTTTCTGCTCCTACATACTGTTCCGGTTCTACTCATTTCGTTTCGTTATATTCAAAATCAAGATTCAAAGGCTTAGAGTTACGCGCCATTTCGAGTCTCATATTTGATTGACAGGCTATTTCTGTGTGTTTTTTTTTGAAAACGAAAAGTTATTAAAAAAAAAACTATTGCGCATAAACTATTTATCCCCGTTTTATAATGTGTGTTCGACCGTGACGAAAGAGCTTATTAGTGTGTAAATCCTCCTTTGCGTGGGGAACGGCATATCCGGGAACAAAGCTCGTGAAATGCCTCGCACAAGTCCAAAAGCTTGCAATGGCGAATGGCAGATCGGTCTGCAATGTAACGCTGCACGCAACGTTTTTGTAACGATGCACGTAACATTTGCTTAATTACTTTTGCTTGCCTACGTTTTTTATATCGACGGCTTACTCAAGATTTTTACTAGTCTCTCTTACTTTCATTGGTTCTGACGAGTCATCATGCACTTTCCGGTCGAGATATCCGCGTCAGACAATGAAGAAGAAGCAGCGAGATGTTTCGATACTCACTTGAAGCTTGAAGAGGCGAAAGATGTGACTTGCTACTTTTTTTATTTTATACTCTCTCTCTCCTTCTCTCTCTCTCTCTCTCTCCCTCGCTCTCTCTCTCTCTCGTTCTCTTTCTGTTTCTCTCTCTCTCTTTCTCTTTCTCTTTCTGTTTCTCCATCTCTCTCTTTCTCTTTCTCCTCCTTTCTGTAACTCTTCATTTCTCTCTCGCCCTCTCTCTCTCTTCTTTCTCTCTCTCTTTCACTCTTGCTTCCTCGCATTCTGTCGCTATCTCTCTCCCTCTCTCTCTCGCCCACTTGTTGCCTTTCCTTACTCTGAAGTGAACTCGCAATGAGCTTCACGTGTGCGTCAAGGTTTGTGAGAATCAAATATGCTCTTTTCACATCTTTTCACATGGTAATATGGCAAATATGTTTTTGTACGCGCAGAAACCAATAGTTGACATTATATTTTCTTTTTCTTTCTCTTTTTTTCTGTTTATTCAACCCGTGGCTCACTTTCTTTTGAGTATGAATTAGGAAAGAAAAAAAAAAGAATTTTTTTTATAACACCTGTCGAGGCATACGAAGCTGGAACATGCTGCGAATCACATGTGTTTCATACATATGTATGTATTTACATCACCATGTCTTTTCCAAAGTTAATTTACTTTTACATTTTCATCCGCTCCATATTTTTGTCTTTGTTTCTTCTTCGCCTTCATACCACAATATTTCTCGGTCGTGCTTTCATTTCTCAACTTCTCAATGGCATTTCGAAAGACACGTCTCCGCCACCCTTTCCATTCTTGACGTAATCGTTTTCTTTCCTTTTTCATCTTAATTTTTTTTTCATTTCCTGCATACATATATGTATGAACATACATACATATATATTTAGTATCTCTATATACATATCCATATCCGTGCCCTTTCCTCGCAGGCTTGTTTATAGTTAGTTCAAATTCTCATATTGGTCTAACATCAAATCACATGTGATACAAAATTACTACAACAAAATTACGTCTCTATTACACCTAGGGACACTTCTCTCTCTCATTGTCAGTCCGTAACACAAGTAGTCTTGCTGCAAAAGTGCATAAACCTCTTCTCTTTTTTTTTCTTCCTCGTTTCCAAAAAAAAGAAGAAATTCTCCCATGTTCATTGCGGTGAACTTTTTTTTGCTCATTGCCGCACACTTTTTTTCTTTCTCACATTTGCCGCATACTTTTTTCCTCATTGCCGCACACTCTGACGCTGCTGGTCTACAATTCCTCAATGCTCCTCATGATTACTCGTTTGGAGCGAGAGAAAAAAATTAAAGAAAAAAAGTGGGAGCTAAACTCAAGAGCGTCGCACACTTTTAAAAGTGCAAAATATCTGAGAGAAAGAGATTGAAAGAGAGAGATTGAAAGATAGAGAGAGAGAGAGAGAGAGAGAGAGAGAGAGAAATAAAGACAGAGAGACATAGGGAGAGAAAGAAAAGAAGAGAGTGAAAGATTGAAAAAGAGAGAGTGAGAGAGATAAAGAGAGAGGGAGAGAGAGAGGGAAAGAGAGAGAGAGAGAGAGGGCGAGAGAGGGAGAGAGAGAGTGAACAGAATTCCTGTTCCTTGCTCGTCACACCCCTCCTCCTTTCTCAAACGCTGCTACGATTACATATATTGTATGTTTCTCTTATAATTACTAGTATACATACTTGTTATAATTGCACGATGTTTACAAATGTAAATTACATACACTGCTCGATGTACATTCGATCTACCACAACCGAATATTAGCCGCAAAATGATTCCTGTTTTTTCTTCCGCTTAATTGAAGCTCGTTTGTGTTACGATGAAAATGTCTGAAACTCGTGCATAATGATCAATGTTGACCGAATAGAATCATATTGTTTCCCTAGTCTTTCTTTATAGCGAGTGAGAGAGAAATAAAGAGAGTGGTAAAGAGAGAGAGAGAGAGAGAGAGAGAGAGAGCGAAAGAGAGAGAAAGAGAGTGAGCGAGCGAGAAGGAGCTGTATAAAATATTTGTTGCTTTCTCTCTTGTCCTCTGTTCAGACCTCTCATAACAATTTCCATTCAAAGTCTCATCTCTATGCTCTCTGAATACCGTTTTCACTTCCGCTCACTTGATCTCATAGACTCACTCGTTTTCTAATCTCATCTCTCTCTCTCCCTCTTACCTTCGCTCTCTCTCTCTCTCTCTCTCTCTCTCTCTCTGTCTCACTCTCTCTTTTCCCTTTCTCTCTCAGCCTATATCTCTCTCTTACCTTCTCAACCCTAAAGCTTCCGCCATGACTCATTGTTTCCCTGCTTCTGCTTCCAATTCTGCCTGCCGTCATAACCACTTGGAATGAGTGATCCACCTCTCAAGGTGGCTGGCTTACGCTCACTTAATAAGGACGTCTAGATTGAGGCGAGAGAGGGAGAGAGAGCGAGAATAAGAAAGAGAGAGAAAGAGAAAGAGAAAGAGAGAGAGAGAGAGGAGAGAGAGAGGTGAGAGAGACGAGAGATAGAGAAGAGAGAATGAGAGTTATAGAGAAGAAGAGAGAGAGTGAGAAGTACTAGAGAAAAAAAGAGAGTGGGGGAAGAACGAGAGAAAGAGAGAGATGAGAGAAAAGTGAGAGATAGAGAGAGAGAGAGAGACCAGACAATTCTAATCTTGCAATTACTAGTGAGCTCTCTCACAATCGGGTAAAGAAGCACTTTGGGATCTCTAGCATCCGATCTATTATCTTACTTCCGTCTCAGTCTCTCTCACTATATTAGCAGGCCTTTTATTGTACATACATACATATATCCGTTCCATCTTATGTTCCTAAATCATAAGACTACATCTGCCCTCAATTGTTTCAACAAAGTGAGAGAAATAGACAGAGAGCTAGAGATAGAGAGAGAGAGAGCGAGAGGTGAGGGAGAGAGAGAGGGATAGAAAGGTGAGAGAAATAGCGAGAACGAGGCTAGAGTGAGGAGTGAGAGCTTGGGCAAAAGCGAGGTGTGGGACAGGGAAGGGAGAGAGAAAGAATGAAAAGTGTGAGAGGGTTTTGAGAAAGAACGAGGAGAAAGAGAGAGAGAGAGAGAGAGAGAGAGAGAGAGAGATTCACAGATGCTGCAAACAGCTTGTTTTGGCATACACCTTACTATGTATGTATGTACATACATGCATATCTCCTTTTTGCTATCGTTGATATCTTCTGAGTTCCTGCTATATGCATATCGAATAATACATAGTATGTATGTATGTACATAGTATTTACTTAATAGATACCTCGAGTAACCTGATCTTTTCTCAAGCGTTATCACCTGCCCGACTTCGTAACCGTTTACTTCTTCGATATACATACATACATACATATGTATATATTTATAAACATACATATGCACATTCCTATTGACTTTGCCAATGCTTGACGTCATCAGTTAGCCTTATCCATTATGGATCAATAACACTTTGCGCTCCCTGGATCGATTCCATAATTGCTAATTAAATGTTATTATGTTTGTTATTGCTAGGCTGGTAGAGATACTACAAAAAACCTTCTTTCGCCTTCCAATTATTTTGCTTACTACGCATATGTAACTTTCTTTCTTTTATTCAATGTGATGAATGTTCCCGATTTCCATGACTGAAAGTCTATTTATTTTTTGTAGCCTTTCAACCCTATCTAAATCTTTTGTGCTTTTGAAAGTGCTGGAAAGGAGGATTTATTTGCCGGATTTAATTAGGTACTTTATCAGGTATTAAACGCATTTTCTTAATGAGGTATTTAATGAGATTTTCGATGAACATTATTGCCAAATCATTTCCTTCAATGTGTTCCGACAAAAAAAGTTTGCACAAATGCACGAATAATGGCAGCGATTAAGGAAAAAAAGCAAGTATTCAAGAAAAGGGATGAAAAGGATGGATTAAAGGTTAACGGATTATAGTTTAACAAAAGGTAATTATTGAAGGGAAAAAATATTTAAAAAAAAAAATTTTTTTATTAGGATCACTGTGACCGGTGCGTGAAAAGGTTTTCCTTTGAAAATGTCTGTGTGTGTGCGGGAGGATGGATCGTTCTTTGAAGGGTTGACCAGAAAAGTTTGTACGAGAAAAAAGGGTTTGTTTATTTTGTTCTTATCCTTTCCCCCGGTGCTGCTCTATTGTTGCAATGATTTTTTCAGTCTTCTGCCTACATGTATTCAAGCTTGCACAGAGCTGAAAGTAGATGATGCTTTTAAATTTTTTTTTCCTAATCGAACCGAATGCCTCCTCCTCACAATGAGTAATAATGAGTAATACATTCGGAAATAAACGTATTCAGACTATTCTCTCGTCTGCAGTAGTAATGGTGAAATATGCGCATGTAATTTTTAGTTTTATATTCTCTATATTCCATGCACAAAATCTTGAAAAGTCCCTTTTTACAGTAACCTGATTAAGTTAGCTCATTTGAATTTAAATTTTTACCGCCTTGTGTTGTTACAGAAATCGGACTGAGTTGGCTTACTTGAAAATTTACAATTAATTCTTCCCGCCTTGCATTTTTACAGTATTCTGGAGCGAGTTTGACTCCTCATTCTTCCTGCGCCTTCTCCACCCTCCGTGTCATGGGCACGCCAATGTCCATCTGTCAGGACGCGCGCGGCTCTACGCACGATGCGGCCATCGTCAGAGTGACGGTTGCGCCGCCGCCGCCACCGAGGGCTCGAGGTTATTATTGGATAAGTAATTAATTAATTAATTAATTAATTAACTAATTAATTAATTAATTAATTAATTAATTAATTAATTAGACTTATTTATTAAACCTTTTTATATTTTCATTTATTATTTATTTCATACATATGTCATGTTTTTATATGAAATAAATAGTATTTATGCCTATTTTTAATCCAATAATTTCTATTATTACTGTTTTGTTTTAAAAATTTTCTTCATTATTTCCTCTTGAAGTCTGCCTCATTTTTCGTTCACTCTTCATTTCTTTACTCGCGTCTTCCAATTGGTTTCTTTATATACATATTTATTCTAACAAATAACAATTCTATCAGATTTTCTATTAGAGCCATTCTTCTTCATTTAGCTTCTTCTCCACTGAGCATATAAAATTTCAAAAGAAAAAAAAGCAAAGAGACCAGGCAGAAGAAAGAGAGAGAGAGAAGAAAGAGAGAGAGAAGAGAGAAGAGAGAGAGAGAGATAGAGAAAAGAGAGAGAGGGAATAGAGAGAGAAAGAGCGAGAGAAGAAAAAGAAATGCTTTAGTTCCAAGCTCCGGAGGAGCGAACGGTCAGCAGCCGAAAGGCGACCATCGCCCGAAGCCGGTCATTTTATGCATTTTATTTATTTATCTATTTTTTCTTTATTTTAAATTTTAAAATCAATGAAAAAACAACATAATTTTACATTGTAAATTTTTATTCAATTAAAAAACTTCTAGTTTAACAGTCCATTACGATAATAATTCTGACTGTAAACAAATGAAAGGTATTTACGACTCTAGCAGAAGAGCAGCAAATGCTTTGATTTAAATCATAGAGATATTCTTGCAGAAAACATCAAAAGCATCGGTTGGATCGCAAGCGGACGAATCGTCAAATCTAAGAATATTGCTGCTTGGTTAGTTGGAGAACGAGAGAGAGAGAGAGAAAGAGAGAAAGAAAGAGAAAGGGAAAGAGAGAGAGAAAGAGAGAAAGATAAAGGAGAGAGAAAAGAGAAAAGAGAGAGAGATAAAGAAAGAGTGTGAGAAAAAGAGAGAGAGAAAGAGAAAATTATTCACTTTTCAGAGTGAGATATCAATTGGTTCTTGCAATTAGCCGTTAAAACTAATAGTATGAATGTATCTGAGGAAGTAAAAATCCCTTTGGCTACCGATGCACAATCAGTTTTTGGCTTTATCTCTATTTTAGGCGGTGCTGATGCCGGCAAGAGTACAATCGTTAAGCAGATGAGGTTTGATCGGAAATACTTTCTCACTCCAAACTTTTCCTCTCTTCCTTAATGCGCTCATTTCCGTTTATATTATTGCATGTAGATTATTTCTTGACTGAAATATGCTCACTTTCTTGACTGAAATATGCTCACTTTCTTGACTGAAATATGCTCACTTTCTTGACTGAAATATGCTCACTTTTTTGTGAGAACAAATTCTGAGCACATCTTGAGCCCAACCATGGACGTTTGGGTGCAACGTGAACTTTTGCGGAAGAAAACGAACTATGTAAATTGTAACATTTCTTTTTACAGAATCCTGCACATGAACGGCTTCTCTGTGCAAGAGTTGTCCGACTTCCAAAAGTACATTCGATACAATCTCTTTCAGGTTTGAAGATATTCGCTCACTTGAATATTTGAGAACCAACGTATACATATCATGCTGCTTAAAATGATTACTACTTTTTTTTAACTAGTCTTATTGACCGAATAATGATGACGTGGTGAGAGAGTACGTGAATAAGGGAGCATGTTTTAAGGGGACCAAAAACTCAAGTTTGAATTCGCGCCTTTTTTGCCTGAAAAAAGGCAAGAGAACACATCTGATTTATCGTGACGCACCTATGTATTCGTGTTATTTTATGCAATGGATGAGCAAATGACAAAAGATGCTAAAATAAGAAAGGCAGTTATGCGATCGTCTTTTTTCCGTAAAAAAGTGTTATTTAATTTTTTTCAGAATTATTCCCTTTATAGATTTTCCACGAAGTCGCCAACGCCATTCTCTACATGTTTTCAAAGGATATTAGAAGTGAAGATATGGTACGTATTTTTTCTAGACTTACTGTAAGCCTTTCTTTTCTGCATACTATATTTTGACGCCGATATTATGTCAGAAGAAAGAAATTCACTGTTGATTACTTTAACTTTACAATTCTATTACAATTAGCACCACCGTTATACTATATTCACAAATCTACTATCATTTACCGTACTCCTAAATCCTATCGTATTTCAGGAGCTGCTCCGTCAATTCGCCGGTCCCATCTCATGGATCGTCGAGATTGACATTGACGCTGAAATCTACTTCCTGCGAAGATTCGGAGGGATGGAAGTGGTCAAGAAATTTATGGAAGAACACTGGAATCACACGACATTGCCCGACAATGCCAACTAGTCAGTGAGAAGTTATAGGTTCTCTCTCTCCCCCTCTCTCACTCTCTCTATATCTATCTCTCTCTCTCGTTCACTCTTTCTCTCTCTCGTTCTCTCTCTTTCTCTATTTCTCGTTCTCTTTCTCATTTTCTCTCTCGTTCTCTCCCTTTCTCTCTCTTTCCCTCTCTCTCTCCGAATGATCACTAATGTATGAAAGATACTTTTGCCTATTTACTTATTTTTCCCCTTTCAATCACTCTGACTCTCTCTCTCTCTGGCTCTACCTTTGTCACTCTTACTCTTTCTTTCTCTATCTGCCATTCTTTCCTTTCTTCAATATTGAATGTTTGTATATGTTTTTCCCATGCTTTCCAACCGCAAATCATCAAAAGTATTGAATGCTTTCAAAAGAATGTTCTGAGCGTCACAAAACCGCATGTTTTCGCTGATTTTTCCTTTCTATACCAGTTTTCAAGAGTTCTTTATGCTTCTGCATATGCACTTATGTTTCCCTATCAATCTTTCTGAACTCTCTTTCTCTCTGTCTCTTCCTCATTCTCTCTTTCTCACTCTCCCCCTCTCTCTTTTTCTCTCTACCTCTCTCTCATTCTCTCGCTACATTTCTCTCACTCCCCTCTCTCTCTCTTCTCTCTCTCTCTCTCTCTCTCTCTCTCTCTCTCTCTCTCTCTCTTTCTCTCGCTTCATTTCTCACTCCCCTTCTCTCCGTCTCTCAATCTCTCTCTCTCTCTCTCTCTCTCTCTCCGTCTGTCTCTTCTCCAGTCTCTCCATTTCTCTCTCTCTCTCTCTCTCTCTCTCTCTTACACCCTCTCTTACACCCTCTCTTTCTCTCTCTCTCTCTCCCCTCCCTCTCTCTCTCTATCCCTCCCCTCTCTCTCCCTCTCTCCCTCTCTCTCTCTCCCTCTCTCTCTTACACCCTCTCTTTCTCTCTCTCTCTCTCTCTCGTTCTCACTGTTATTCTTTCTCTCCCTAACTGCCTCGTTCTTGTTCTCTCGCTTTCGCTATATTTCTCTCTCTCTCTCTCTTACACCCTCTCTTCTCTCTCTCTCTCTCTCTCTCTCTCTCTCTCTCTCTCTCTCTCTCTCTCTCTCTCCAGCTACTTCCCTCGTCTCGAGCGCGTGACCGAGCCCGATGGCGAGCCGACCGACGACGACATCCTCAATCTGCGCATCCCGACCACGACCATTCAAGAGATCAACTTCTCCTTCTCCACCTGCACGATTAGGCGAGAGGGGCGGCATTGGTTTGGAAGAAGATAAAAGGAGGATTTTAAGAAGGAAAAAGAGATTTCAAGAAAAAAGTGTAAAAATTCAATATTTATACTTATATTTTATTTACGCACACCGAAGTTGTGAGAAATTTAGCAGTGAAAATAAAATAAATATAACATTGTGCAATATATTTATTTCTTTAAATAATTTAAATCAAAATCAAAGATATGTATACAGTTTGTTTTGGTTTGTAAATTCAATATTTTTTATACAATTTAAATTTTTTTTTAAAGAATTATTTTATTTATTTATTTGCACTTTCAGACTAATCGACGTCGGCGGCCAGCGAACGTATCGCAAGAAGTGGATCCACTGCTTCGAGGGCGTCACCGCCGTGCTCTTCTTGGCATCCATGGCTTCGTACGATCAGGTAGGCATTCGATGAGGCCGTTATAGAAAGAGAAAGAGAAAGAGAGAGAGAGAGAGAGAGAGAGAGAGAGAGAGAGAGAGGAAGAGAGCTAGAAAGAGTGAGAGAGAGAAAGGGGGAGAACGCGAGAGAGAAGGGAGAGAGAGAAAGAGGGAGAGAGCGAGCTGTCCTCTTCGAATAATCCTGTCTTCTCTAAGCTTTATTTCATCATTATATTCCCATTTCATGCTACCGTCACGCTGGTTTTCTTGACCAATAATTGCATATCTATCAATTATGTTTTCGAGCCTCGTTGGTTAGTGATTCTCTTAGCCTTAATTCACAAAAAAATAATAAAGCGAAAAAGATAGCTTTAAAGGAGGTCCGAGGCGAATAAATAGTGTCTTGTTTTTTTTCGCCTTATTTGGTCGGGTTGTGCTAGAAACTTCGATTGCAATTGTCCCGAAGTCACAAAAACCTTCATGCCCTGAGGAAATTAACACTGTTTTCTACTTTGAATTCCCCAAATATTTTATTTTCCCGCCATTTTCAAAATTTTTTGAAAGAACAACACTGTGGCCGCTGGGGCCAACCAAGTCATACCTATGAATTGCATACATATGGTGCACGCAACCAACATTGGCCGGGTTTTTCTTAACACGTAGCCTCACCTGGCAGTGGTGCAAACTACAAGTTTCTGGGGAGAGAGGCAAGGGGCAGTATCACCATTTCTGTTCATTCTTTACTCCGTTCTTTTTATCATTCCGTCCAAATCCGTCTGGGACTTCGTGGTAGGAGTTTTTTCCCTTAAGGCCTCCTTTAAAGTATATTTATCAATTGGTTTAACTAGTAATAGTCGCTTTAGGATGTCATATTTAGAAGATTTATGACGTCATATTTAGCTCATTTCTCTTAATGGCTTCGTACGATCACGTATTCTGATGCCGCATTAGAAGGACATAAAGAGCGAGCTTTTTCTCCTCAAAATATTCTATTTCGGACATTTTCGTCACGCTGGTTTTTTTAATTAATTTGTATATCGGAAGGATCTTTCTTTACAATCCGCTATTAAAATCAATCTGTTGATCGTGAGACCTTAAAAGTGCAATGAAATGTTTGTTTAAAAGAAGATTTATTTTTTGTTTAGCACTTAATACTAGATTTATGACGTCATACTAAGTTGCAAAATGACGTCATAGGTATATACTTTTTCTTCCTCTTACAGATTCTCGAGAACGTCGACCCGTCTTCGCGTCCCGTTCTCTACGCCCAAATCTTCCAGCAGCCTGATCAGCCAACGTTGACTGTTAGTCGGCAAAAAAAAATTTTTTTTTGTGAGTCCGTATTCGTCTTTTTATGTCCTCGCAAGTGTATCCAATGCATCAAATTAAAACTGAAAATCATTATAGCAATTATGACAATTTGATTAATGCAAACAAATTAGATGAAATTAAATAAAATAGATAAAAATTATTTGCAAAATAATAAAAAAGTAAAATATACAATTCGTAAAATAGAATCGCCTGCGCGACAGTGCGAATCTCTTTGGCGAAATCATACGCAACAACTTTCTGCGCACGTCCGCCATCATTCTCTTCCTGAACAAGATGGATCTCTTTGAGAAGAAGTTGCACAGCTCCAAGCTGGGCAGCCACTTCAAGGCGTACACTGGTTAGAGAGAGAGAAAGAGAGAGAGAAAGAGAGAGAGAGAGAAAGAGAGAGAGAGAGAGAGAGAGAGAGAAGGGAGAGAGAGAGAAAGAGAGAGAGAAAGAGAGGGAGAGAGAGAGATAGAGAGAAAAAGAGAGGGAAGAAGTTGCACAGCTCCAAGCTGGGCAGCTACTTCAAGGCGTACACTGGTTAGAGCTTCGGAGCGGTTTACAAATTATTATTTTTTAATCAATTTTACTGCACCTTAATTACACTGTAATTGAGGGCCGTAAAGTAGGACGGAGAAGTCAAAATAGTTTTCATTCAATAGGCGACAACGACTACCCGTCCGCAAGCGCATTCATCCGAGAGTACTTTTTCAAGGTTCGATCTCTCTCTCTCTCTCTTTCTATCTCTCTCCCTCTTGTTCTCTTTCATCATTCGCTCTCTCTCTCTCTCTCTCTCTCTCTCTCTCGATTTCGCTTCCTCTCTCTTGCTCCGCTCCCTCCCTCCACTTTACTCTCTCTCTCCTCTATCCTCTCTCTCCTTCTCTCTCTCTCTCTCTCTCTCTCTCTCTCTCTCTCTTTTCCTGCAGCGCAAGTCGAAGCGAGACACTGAGCGCAAGGTCTACTACCACTACACGTGCGCGACAGACACGAAAAATGTCGAGTTCGTCTTCAAGGCGACCTGTGACATCATCCTCCAGAAGAATCTCTACTCGTCCGGCATTTCATAATCGATCTTCAACTTTTTTCTAAATAAATTTTTATTTATTTATTTTTCTTTATCACTTTATGTGTGTCGACTAGCCCGCTGATTCGTACATATTATTAAAGAAGTAGAGAAGTTTTGCGCTCCAATGCTTCATTGAGCCATTTTAGTAGACTTGAGTCATTTTTAGAAAATTTTGAACCATATTAATATCCTGGCGCCAACTACCAACCTTGAGAAATACAAACTGATTGACTTGCCTTGACTCCTTCCAAATGATTTTTAAGCTACATTCATACATATATTCTTCAAAATGTCATTCCACTATTTCATATCAAAGACCATCTCAGTTACATACAGATTTTCTTTCTCGTAAATATTGTGGTTGTTTAATTAACGTTTTCTTTTTCTTCTCTTTTTCCTTCTTTTCTCTAGCACTTGACGTTGGTCGTGCCAATTAAAAAAAGACTAATTACACTTTTTTTTCTCTAAAAATCTCAAGTGCTTACTTGCTTGCGCATTATGAGTGTTCGTCATGTTTTTTTGTAGTTCTACTTCTTACAATTATGCAGATCATGCATTATCTCTTGCGCATTTTGAGTGTAATTGACGTCTTGTTAGTGCGCAAGTTCTACTTCATAGATCATGATCATACTTAATGTGATTTAATTATCTGCTTATATCTTCAATACGCACAAGACACAAATGGAGCTTCTTCAAAGATCGAGTACAATTTCTTACTATCATATTAAATGTTAAGTAGTACAATACTTGTTCATCGAGCGTCTTCATTAATAATTGACATCTGTGCTTTGTGCTTGATTGTGAGCTATTTTCTCATTCTGCTTGAACGAAAGAAATGCATGCCAGTTAAAGTGGACCGTACTACAAATATTCTGCTACTATTGAAAATTAAATGATTTACAATGCGTTCGTTCAATGTTTAAGACATTTTTTTTGAGGTAACCATGCGACTTTTCGAGCCCCAATGAAGCCAAAAGAAACATGAGAATAAAAATTATAAAATAATAGTGTGTTCAGGAATAGCCGAAGAAAGGCATGTATGTATCTGATCACGTGAGTGATCTGAAGTGATTCCCGAAAGGGAGATCAAAACACAGCGTACTGAGTGAGCAGAGAGGCAAAGGGGAATATAGTGTGAGAGCGAGAGAGATAGCGAATCAGTGATAGAGAAAGAGAGAGAGAGAGAGAGTGAGAGAGCGAGACAGGGAGAGAGGGAGAGTAGCCATAGGCTGAAAGAGACGGGCGTGTCATGGGCACGCCAATGTCCATCTGTCAGGACGCGCGCGGCTCGACTCATGATGCGGCCATTGTGAGAGTGACGGTTGCGCCGCCGCCGCCACCGAGGGCTAGAGGTTATTAATTGTATAAATAATTAATTATTTATTTAAATTAATTATTTAACTAAGTTATTTTATTTATTTATTTTTTATATTTACATTTATTCTTTATTTCATATATCATATTTACACTTCCTATGCCATTTCTTTTTGATTGCGTATGCCTATTTTTAATCTACTAACTTCTATTATTACTGATTAGATCAACAATTCCATTCTGTATTTTTTTCTTCATTATTTTCTTTTGAACACTGCCTTATTTTTTGATCAGTCTTCATTTCTTTACCCGCGTCATCCAACAGTTTTTTATATATTTAATGAAACAAAAAAGCAAACAAAAATTCAGAAAGTTATGGCTATCAGATCCATTCACATTTCCATCTTCTCCGTTGCGAATGACAAATGTTCAAAGACATAGAGATGACCAGGAAGAATTGAGCGAGAAGAGAGAGTTCTTAATTTATCAAACATTATATCCAAGTCATAAACAGATATTCTTGCAGAAAACATCATCGGTTGCATAGCATGCGGACGAATGTCAAATCTGCGAATATTGCTGCTTGGTAAGTTGGAGAACGAGAGAGAGAGAGAGAAAGAGAGAAAGAGAGAGAAAGGGAGAGAGAGAGAAAGGAGAGAGAAAGGAGAGTGAGACAAAGAGAGAGAGTGTGAGAAAAAGGGAGAAAGAGAGAATTGTATAGTTTTCATCGTTCTTGGCAGTTAAAACTAGTAGTATGTACATAGTATGTATCTGAGAAAGTAAAAATCCGTTGGCTTCCAATAGGCACAATCAGTTTCGTTTTCTACCAATTTTAAGCGGTGCTGACGCTGGCAAGAGTACAATCGTGACGCAGATGAGGATTCATCGAGAACTACTTTCTCATTCCAAACTTTTCCCCTCCTCCTTAATGCGCTCATTTCCGTTTTATATTATTGTATGCAGATTGTTTCATGACTGGAATATGCTTACTTTTTTGAATAAGAAAAAAAAATAAGAACAAATTCTGAGCATATCTTTAGCCCAACCATGGACGTTTGGGTGCAACCCGGACTTTTGCGGAAGAAAACTAACTAGCCATAAATTGTAACATCCTTCTTTTTGCAGAATCCTGCGCATGAACGGTTTCTCCGTGCAAGAGCTGTCCTACTTCCAAAAGTACATTCGATACAATCTCTTCCAGGTTTCAAGCTACTCGCTCACTTGAATATTTGAGAAGCAAGGTATACACATCATGCTGCATAAAATGATAACTACATTTTTTTACTACAAAATCTTCCTTCACAAATAATGATGACGTGTGGGAGAGTCGTAATAAGAGAGCAAGTTCAAGTTTGAATTCGCGCCTTTTTGCCTGATAAGAAGTGAAAGAGAACACATCTGATTTATCGTGACGCACCTACAATAACTTCGAGTTGTCTTAATGCAAAGGTTTATCAAATTAAAAAAAAGGTTAAGAAAGAGAAGCTGTCGACAGATCGTAACTGTTTCCTTTATAGATCTTCCACGAAATTCTCTACATGTTTTCGAAGGATATTAGAAGTGAAGATATGGTACGTATTATATAATATACAAGTACTACCGTACAGCTACAAATCCTACCATGTCACTTCGTATGCTACAATACCCTTTATCCCCCTAACCTAACAAGGGAACCATCAATGGCATACCTAACCTAACTAAGGTATCAGTTATTCCTACCGTATCTCTCAACCACTTCAATATCCTAAGGTATTCCTTAATCATACCGTATCGTCTAAACCCTACCATACCCCTTAATCCTATCGTATTCCAGGAGCTGCTTAGTCAATTCGCCGGTCCCATCTCAGATTGACATTGAAAAAAAAAGTTTGTTTAAAACCAGATTTATTAGCAGGTCTAACAAGTAATGGTGACGTCATTAGCACATTCTCGGTCTGAATGGCTTTCGTATGATCGGATATTCCGAGGCCGCGTCAGAAATTAAAACAAAGAGCAAGCTTTTACAGCTAAAAAAATATAATAACATATTTCTGGCATTTTCGACACGCTGGTTTTCTCGCCAATTAAGTATATATCTGATAGTTATTTGCTTAAAATTCGCTAACCTGAGAGATATCGGTAGAGACTTTAAATAGTACATTGAACTGTACATTGAACTATATATATACATATATATATATATATGTAGTTGGTTTATGACGTCACATTTATTTGCAAAATGACGTCATATATATTTTTTCTTCTAAAGATTCTCGAGAACGTCGACCCGTTTTCGCGGCCCGTTCTCTACGCACAAATCTTTCAGCAGCCAGATCACCCAAAATTGACTGTTAGCCAGCGAACTTTTCTTTTTTTTGTATTCATCCCTTATTTGTTTTCTATACTAAATTATTTTTTTTAAACATTATGTTTAGTGGGGTTTCTTTCGCGCAAATTTTCCGAGTAATTCAAATAAAAATTGGAAAATTATTATAGCAATTATGATAATTTGAGTAATGCAAAAAAAAAAATTAGGTGAAATAAAATTGATAAAAATTATTTGCAAAAAATAAAAATAAAATGGCAATTCGTAAAATAGAATCGCGCAAATCTCTTTGGCGAAATCATCCGCAACAACTTTCTGCGCACGTCCGCCATCATTCTCTTCCTGAACAAGATGGATATCTTTGAGAAGAAGTTGCACAGCTCCAAGCTGGGCAGCCACTTCAAGGCGTACACTGGTTAGAGAGAGAGAGAAAGAGAGAGAGAGAGAGGTAGATAGAGTTAGAGAGAGAGAAAGAGAGAGAGAGAGAGAGAGAGAGAGAGAGAGAGAGAAAGAGAAAGAGAGAGAAATAAAGAGAGAGCGAGGGAGAGAGATAGAGTTAGAGAGAGAGAAAGAAAGAGAGAGAGAGAGAGAGAGAGAGAGAGAGAGAGATAGAGAGAGAGAGAAAGAGAGAGAAATAAAGAGAGCGAGGGAGAGAGAGATAGAGAGAGAGATAAAAAAAAGAGAGAGAGAGAGAGAGAGAGATAGAGAGAGAGAGAGAAAGAGAGTGAGATAAAGAGAGAGCGAGGGAGAGAGAGATAGAGAGAGAGAGAAAAGAGAGAGAGAGAGAGAGAGAGAGAGAGAGAGAGAGAGAAATAAAAAGAGAGCGAGGGAGCGAGAGATAGAGATGGAGAGAGAGAGAGAAAGAGAGAGAAAGAGAGAGAAGAGAGAGAGAGAGAGAGAGAGAGAGAGAGAGAGAGAGCGAGAAGAAGTTGCACAGCTCCAAGCTGGGCAGCCACTTCAAGACGTACACTGCTTTGAGCTTCGGAGCGGTTGTGCAAATTATTAGTATTATAATTCTTAAATTAATTTTACTGCACCTTAATTACTGTACTGTAATTAAGGGCCGCAAAATATTTTTTCATTCTATAGGCGACAATGACTACTCGTCGGCAAGCGCGTTCATCAGAGAGTACTTTTTCAAGGTTCGATCTCTCTCTCTCTCTCTCTCGCTCTCTCTCTTTTCTCTCTTTCTCATTCTCTCTTTCTTTTTCGCTCTTTCTCTTTTACTCTTTCTCTCTTTCTCTTTCTCTCTCTCTCTCTCTCTCTCTCTCTCTCTCTCTTTCTTCCTGCAGCGCAAGTCGAAGCGAGACACGGAGCGCAAGGTCTACTACCACTATACGTGCGCGACTGACACGAAGAACGTCGAGTTCGTCTTCAAGGCCACCTGTGACATCATCCTCCAGAAGAATCTCTACTCGACCGGCATTTCTTAAACGATCGTCAACGTTTTTTTATTAATTTTTTATATTTGTTTTACTACTTATATACGATATCACTTTATGTGTGTGGATTAGTGCGTTGATTCGTATAATTAACGAAGTAGAGAAGTTTTTGCGCTTCAATGCCTTTGAGCCAATTTAGCCACCTTGAACCATTATAGCCATATTAGTGTGCTTGATCCATTTAGCAACTTTCAGCAATATTAGTAACCTTGAGCCATTCTACAAACCTTGAGAACTACAAACTGACTGACTTGTCTTGGCTCCTTGCAGATAATTTTATGCCATATTCTTCAAATGTCATTCCACGATTTCATATCAAAGATCATCTCAGTTACATACAAATTTTCTTTCTCGTAAATATTGTGGTTGCTTAATTATCGTTTTCTTTTTCTTCTCTTTTTCTTTCTTTTCTCTAGCACTTGACGTTCGTCGTGCCAATTAAAAAAAGACTAATTACACTTTTTTTCTCTCTAAAAATCTCAAGTGCTTACTTGCTTGCGCATTATGAGTGCTCGTCATGTTTTTTTGTAGTTCTACTTCTTACAATTATGTAGATCATGCATTATCTCTTGCGCATTCTGAGTGTTCTTAACGTCTTGTTAGTGCGCAAGTTCCACTTCATAGATCATGATCATACTTAATGTGATTTAATTATCTGCTTATATCTTCAATACGCACAAGACACAAATGGAGTTTCTTGAAAGATCGAGTACAATTTTTTTTTTTCACATTAAATGTTACGTAGTACCATTCTTGTACATGTCGTATCGCGCGTCTTCATTAATAATTGCAATCTTTTTTGTACTTGAATGTGACCTATTTTCTCACGATACTTGAACGAAAGAAATCTATGCTAGTTAAAGTGGATAGTACTAAAAAATATTCTGCTGCTATTGAGAATTAAATGATTTAGAATGCGTTCTTCAATGTTTAAGAACGTTTTTGAGGTAACCATGCGACTTTTCGAGCCCCAATGAAGCCAAAAGAAACATGAGAATAAAAATTATAAAATAATAGTGTGTTCAGGAATAGCCGAAGAAAGGCATGTATGTATCTGATCACGTGAGTGATCTGAAGTGATTCCCGAAAGGGAGATCAAAACACAACATACTGAGTGAGCAGAGAGGCAGAGGGGAACATAGTGTGAGAGCGAGAGAGAGAGAGAGAGAGAGAGAGAGAGAGAGACTGACAGACCTCCGCCGACCAGAGACCACATGGCGAAGACGAAGAGATCAGATGGCTGATAAGGAAGGAGAGTGTCAAGCCAAAGAATGACGACAACCAATTTTTGCCAATCTTCAACAATGCTCGCGCTATTTGCCTATCAAATCGCTACTATATTTTTATTGCTATTATTACTTTTAAATTTCTGATTCTTAAATATTGTTTACTAGCAAAAATATTTTGTTTACGAGTAGAAACATTTTGTTTACTGGCTTCATTGGGTAAAAAAAAATAAAATCTAATTCCAGAAATAAAAAAATGAAGTTGGCCGTCGTAATTGTAGTCCTTGTCGCATCATCGTTCGCAGTCTCCATCGTCTCAGCCGGCGACAGGCTCGTCTTTGCACAAGCGGTTGGCTCTCTCTCTCTCTCTCTCTCTCTCTCTCTCTCTCTCTGTATCTCTTTTGTCTCTCTCTCTCTCGCTATCACTCTCTCTCTCACTCTCACTCTCTCTCTGTCTCTCTCACCTTCTCTCTCTCTCTCTTTCATTTTTCTCCCTTTTCCAGCTCTGGCGCCATGGCGATCGTACGCCATCGCCGACCTACCAGAATGACCCGTACCAGGAGGCCTTCTGGGGCCTGCCGTGGGGCGAACTCACCACGGTCTCGTAATTCCTCTCACTTTTATCTTCTCTCTTTTTGTTGTCGCCAATTAATTTTTTCCAGTATCTAATGGTGAGACTAAACTAGCAATTATAGCCTTGCCGTGCGCGGATATATTTTTAATATATCTCAGCAAAGCACCTGTCAAAAAGAATAGTAAATACTTAAATAGCTTATAGGATATTTGAGGCGCCTTTTTTGTTTCAGAGGACTATGAACAAGCACTTTATTGTTAGACACGGTACATCGAGAAGTCCACGCCTTCTACATAAAGTAATGTTTTTGAAACAAAGTAGGCAAAGCAAGGGTTTTTCTTCAAATTAAAACCGTCGGAAATACAAATATTGCGTAATCGTAATAGAGTGAAAAATAAACGAGGCTTTTTGTTAAAGGTGTGATTATTTAGTGGGGCATGAAGCAGTCCTTCCGGCAAGGGCAGCGTCTCAAGCGTCGTTACATTGATGAGTACGGACTCCTCTCCAAGGACTACAAGCGACAGGAGGTCTTGACGGGAAAATAAGCGTAATTTGAATCTTATGGATACGCTAGAAATGAGCAAAGACAGGAGGTCTTAGAGGGAAACGACGTAGTTTGATTTTTATGGATACGATAAGAATGAGCAAATCATCCTTTTTCTTGCCCTTACATTAGATTTCGGTGCGCAGCTCGGACACACATCGGTGCATCCAGTCTGCGTTTGCGAACCTTGCTGGTTAGGAGGGTGAAGGAAGCGGGAGAGAGAGAGAGAGTCACAGAGTGAGAGAAAGAGAGGACGCATACTTTCCAGGTTTCTACACGGCCTCAAACGGCACGCACCCTTCAGACGTCGTCGACTGGCCGGCTGCCTGGACGCCCGTGCCCGTTCATACTATGCCAGGCAACGAGGATCCGGTCGGGACCTATTTATAATATTTTTAAATTCAAAAACCATCTAAATCATCTTTGATGTAGCCGGAACTTTTTCTTCACAGGAGCTCAAGCCGGCCGAGAATTGTCCAAAGGCGAAGGAACTGGCGGCCGAGCGTCTCTTGCACAAGGAATTCCTCGAATTCGTCGCATCCAAATGGGTATAACCGAAATGGGCATAATGGTAAACAATCGATATAATGGGTACATATAGTATACAAATGGTCTTCTTCGCCGATTTCTTCATTAAGTGTCTAATAGGACGAATGTATACGTTATCGCAATACATAATTTCATTTTTTATTTAATTATTTATTCAACTATTGGCCATGGATAAGTACTCTTGATCGCTTAGACCGCAGTCAACCTAAATAAGAACATTTAACTGCACTTAAAAGCACCTGTGAGCAAATGGTGAAAAAAATTTTATTTTTAATAACCCGTACAATAAAAAATACATCAAAAAATTCTGAATCTTTTTTTTTCTTTTTTAAAGGAGCTCTTCGCCGAAATCGCGAAGAACACGGGCAACACGACAAAGATGGAATTCGAGGGCCTCAGCGTGTTCTATGGAGTCGTCAAGATTGAGGTTAAGGCATTGGGGTAGGATGGCCTAGTGGATGACAGATCGTTTCTATTTGACATATCAAAACAGCTTTTCTTTTGTCAGCAAGTGCCCTTGACAGATTACTATTAATTAATTAATTAATTAGTTAATAAATAAATTAATTAATTAATCTGGACTTTAAATGCTGTTCAATTAAATGACAAATAATAAAAAAAACATCTGTGACAAAGAGTAAATAGCGTGACTACTACAACTTGACGCTGCCCGCGTGGATAACGGACAAGTTGTTCAACGACCTCGAGGACGCCATCGAGAAGGGCATGGATTACGTGTTCGGCGCGCGTCAGTCGCTATCTCTCTCTCTCTTTCTCTCTCTCTCTCTCTCTCTCTCTCGCTCTCTCATTTTCTCACTCTTTCCCTCTATCGATCTCACTGTATATTTTTTCCACATGCAAAGATCAAGGATTATTTTGAAGGAAAGAAGGTACCTATTTCCGCTGGAAAGTGAAGACATTTAAATTTAAAAACAACGAATGTTTTCCCGGTGCTTTTGAGTGCAGTGAAATGTTCTTACCTGAGACGGCTAGAACGTTGACGATCTTTCTCGCTTGATCGCTTGTAAATTACTATAAAATAAAGTTATATGTAAAAATAAATAAATAAATAAATTGATTGATTAATAAATTACACTTCAGCTGGGTTCGGCCGCCCGGCCGACAACCACTTCATCAAGCTCTTCGGCGGCTTTCTCCTCACAGAATGGCTCGGCAACTTTGAGCGAGCTGCTGGTGGGCACGGCGGAGAGAAGTACAAGGCGTATTCGGCGGTAAAGCTTAACTTTAACCTCAACTTTATCCTGAATCTCCATATCATGAGCGGGTTTTTTTTGTAATTCCTGAAATAATGATACTTAACTTACCTACAGTACTCCTCATCTCAGATAGAACACTATAATGTAATTTCAAGCACGACGCCACAGTGACTGCGCTTCTCATGACGCTCGGTGCGAAGACGGCGATCTTGGGAGGGAAGAATCCGGACTACGCGTCAACGGTCGTCGGAGAGTTGTGGCAGCGAGAGGAGGACAAGCAGTTCTATGTGAAGGTATCTGTCTTGCTATTTATTTATCCCTCAATTATTGTCATTTTCTCTCTCTCTCTCTCTCTCTCTGCCTCCCTTCTCGCTCTCTCCCCCCTCTCTCTCATTCTCTCTCTCTCTCTCTCTGCCTCCCTTCTCTCTCTCTCTCTGCCTCCCTTCTCTCTCTCTCCCCCCTCTCTCTCATTCTCTCTCTCTCTCTCTCTCTCTGCCTCCCTTCTCTCTCTCTGCCTCCCTTCTCTCTCTCTCTCCCCCCTATCTCTCATTCTCTCATTCTCTCTCTCTCTCTCTCTGCCTCCCTTCTCTCTCTCTCTCCCCTCTCTCTCATTCTGTCTCTCTGTCTCTCTCTCTCTCTCTCTCTCTCTCTCTCTCTTCCTTCTAGTTCCTCTTCGCCCCCGACTCCTACTCCGAGCTGGCCGCCTTCACCCGCCACATCCCGGGCTGTCCGGCCGACTCGGATCTCTGCCCTCTCTCAACATTCGCTGCACGCTCCAAGCCATTCCTCGCCAAGGATCATGACATTGTGAGATTGGCGGGAACTTTAAATTTAAATTTTATTTGGATAAATTAGTTGGCTACTTGACAATGCCGAAAATTGAGTTTTTTTTTTAAACGAATAAGTTTCTTGAATATATTTTGATGACAATTTTTTTCAGGAATGCGGTTTTATCTGAATAAGAAGATCAATTGATTCCGAGACCATTCATGCGGTGAATATGTGAATAAAGATTTCAATAAAAAAAACGTTCAGAAACTATGCACTTGATTTACTTGTCCGGAACATTTCATTGTGTGGCAAAGTAAAGAGAATACTAGTTCATAATGATGAATCTACTGGATACAAACAATAGGCGGACATAGCAATCATTCTCAAGTCGCGCTCAGATATATTTTGAACATGACTCAGCAAAGCACCTGGCCACGAGTCTTGATAATGCTAATTAAGAGGACCTCTCTATATGAGTCAACGAGGGCACCATTGGGACCGATATTCAATTTTGAGTACCAGAATTTAATCGGTGCTATATGAATGGCTTCTTAGGAAAAGTAGATGGTAAAAATTTTTGAGGATTTTTTTTACTCCAGACCACCGACCAAAACGTATCAAAAATTCGAAGTTCAGTATTTTGCTTCAAATAGCTTGTATGAGATTTAGTGGGATTTCAAAAGGGTGATTTCTGTTTGCTTCTTTTTTTTGTTACGGATGACCGTTTTACCGTGGTATATTGAGGGGTCCATTTTTTCAATACGAAGCACAAAGTAGTAGTGTTTACTAATAAACCAAACTAAAAAATTTTTTTAAATGAAGACCATTGTGAAATATTCAGTAATAGTAAGAAAAAAACAAACATGATTATTTAGTGGGGCATGAAGCAGTCCTTCCGGCAAGGCCAGCGTCTCAAGCGTCGTTTCATCGACGAGTTCGCTCTCGTCTCCAAGGACTACAAGCGACAGGTTCTTGGCGGGAAAGAGCGAAATTTGAATCTTATGTCGGGAAAATCTGATTCGCGTATCAGAGAGAGAGAGATAAAGAGAGAGAGAGACAGGGACAGATAATAAGACAGGGAGAGCAAGATAGAGAGAGAGAAAGAGAGAGAGAGAGAGAGAGAGAAAAGAGAAAGAGATACATAAAGAGAGAAGGAGAATCAGCTGTGTCTTCTCATCCCGTAACGTAGTGATTTCATCTATTTCTCTATGAAATCATTTGCGCTATTAATTCGAATCATACTACCTATATCTAAAGCATCAAAATAATAATCAAGAATGTTTTGTAGAAACATTTCTGAGAGTAGGTTAAGAAAATGGGAACTTATCACATTTACAACTCTACAAAAACATCTTCTATTTGTCAAAAAAAAAATTAACCTCATCCTGCAATTTGTGAATAAGCTGCAATTTGTGTTAATTTTTGAAGGAAATATCGATGGAACAAGGGCATTTTATCGAATACATTTCTACAAATATATTTTTTCTTCATTAGGTAAAATGCTTTCCTTGAATTGCAGAGTTTAGGGTATTTAAATGCGAAACATCTCAACAGTTTTTTCTGTACACAATTCTTCTTCAATATGGCATTGATTAAGAATTTTGATAAGCTGAAGTGGTCATCAGAAAATATTTTTCTACCTAAAAGTAATAAAAGTATTTACTTTTAGTCTTTTCTTAATGTTGGTCGACCATAGATACTATAATTCGATCATATGTTACAAATTGCTTTTGTATAAAACAAAGTTTTGCTGTTGTTATAAATTTACTTGTTAGTAGCTCTATGCTTTGACACCAAGTCCAGCCTCAAATGCCCATTTAGAAGTAATATCCGCACCTTTCGAAGAGTTCTCACCACGGTCTCGTCATTCCTCTCACACTTTTCTGCTCTTTTTTGTTGTCGCCAATTTAATTAATTAATTAACTACTCTACTTATTATTAATTAAATTATTTATTTATTTATTTATTTATCTATCTATTCACAGTCATGATGGAGAAAACAGCAATCATTGTGAAGCAGTGCGCGGATATATTTTTCATATGTCTCAGCAAAGCACCTGTCCAAGAGCCAAATAAATTCCAGAATAGCTAATAGGATTTTTGGGGAGATAAAGAAAGAATGAGAGAGAGAGCGAGAGAGTCAGACAGAGATAGAGAGAGAGAGTCAGAGAGGGACAAAGATAGAGAATGAGAGACAGAGAGAGAGAGAGTCACAGAGTGAGAGAAAGAGAGGACGCATACTTTCCAGGTTTCTACACGGCCTCAAACGGCACGCACCCTTCAGACGTCGTCGACTGGCCGGCTGCCTGGACGCCCGTGCCCGTTCATACCATGCCAGGCAACGAGTATCCGGTCGGGACCTATTTATTATTCAAAACCATATGAATCTCCTCTTTGACGTAGTCGGAACTTTTTCTTCACAGGAACTCAAGCCGGCCGAGAATTGTCCAAAGGCGAAGGAACTGGCGGCCGAGCGTCTCTTGCACAAGGAGTTCCTCGAATTCGTCGTATCCAAATGGGTTTGACCCCAATGGGTTTAATGGGCAAAATGGGCATAATGGGAATAATCGGAATAATGGATATGATGGGTACAAATTGGTATAATGGGAAGAAATGGGCACATGTATCCAAATGGTCTTCTCCGCCAGTTTCTTCCTAAACTCTCCAACGTCTTCGTCATCTAATATGTAACATTATTTCCTTATTTGTTTATTAAAAAAGACAGGTCCTCGTGTCAACGCTTAGACAACAGCCATCTTTATTAAAAACATTTCACAGCACTCAAAAGCACCTATGTGAAATTGTAGAATTTAATTTTTTTAATACTTTTAATCTGGGAATTTTAAATCCAGTACAATAAAATGTAAAAAAAGAATGCATTTAAAAAAATTCCTCGAAATCTCTTTTTAAAGCAGCTCATCACCGAAATCGCGAAGAACACGGGCAACACGACAAAGATGGAATTCGAGGGCCTCAGCGTGTTCTATGGAGTCGTCAAGATTGAGGTTAGATAATTGGGGGATGATGGCCGAGTGGATTCGAAATACCGCTAAGCGAAGGCTCAGTAGATCGATTCCGTTGAGTCTTATGCATTACATCCTATTACTTATTAATTAGCACTTTATTTCTCTCACATAAATTAATTAGCAATTAAAAACCTAAGAAATAAATGACAAAATATTATTTATTAATTAATTATTTAGTTACCGTATTTTCTCTATTAGTACCCCCGGGGGTTCTATTTTTCAATACCCTTGCGAGAGGGGGGCACTATTAGAGGGAGGGGTTCTATTAGAGGGAGGGGTTCTATTTTTCAATGTGAGACACTAAAAGTTTAATCACAACATTTCATTCCCAAAAAAAGAAGAATCGTAGCCCGAATTCAATGGAATCATTACTGGAATATCCGTTTTACAACAGATTTACCATGGATTTGGCATCAGATCATTGGGGAGAGCATCCCATGCCTCCAGGATCCATTCGAGGTACGTCTCGAGCTCAGATATTAGCCTGTTAGGGGGGGGGGGCACTATTGGAGGGGGGGTTCTACTAGAGGGAGGGGTTCTATTTTTCAATGGCATTTTCAGAGGGGGGTACTATTAGAGGGGGGGTTCTAATAAAGGGGGGGTATTAATAGAGAAAATACGGTAATTAATATAATAATGTTAACTAATTAATTATGTTTTAAAATGCCGTTCAAAAAAATTACAAAAAAACCAAACATTACTTCCTAAAAAGCAGGACTACTACAACCTGACGCTGCCCGCGTGGATAACGGACAAGTTGTTCAACGACCTCGAGGACGCCATCGAGAACTGCATGGATTACGTGTTCGGCGCGCGTCAGTCGCTATTTCTCTCACCCTCGATCTCTCTTTCTCTCATTCTCTCTCTCACGATCTCTCTTTCTCTCTTTCTCTCTCTCACTTTCTCTCTTTCTCTCTCTTCTAACTTTCTCTCTCTTTCTCACTTTCTCCCGTTTTCCCTCTATCAATCTCACTGTATGTACATTTTTCCACATGCAAAACATGCAAAGATTCTTTGGAAGGGTAAAAGGGTACTTACTGCCGGTAGAAAGCCAAAACATTTAATTTTAAAAAAACTAATGTTTTTCTCCGTATTTTTTCCGCACTTGCTTACCGGTGCTTTTGAGTGGAGTGAAATGTTCTTAACTAAGGCGGCTAGATGGTGACCGTTGAGAGGTTGAACTCCATTGGAAATAAAAATAAAATGAAATTGCGTGTTCATAATTTGTTAATTAATTAATAACTCTAATTAATTAATTAATAACTCTAATTAATTAATTAATAACTCTAATTAATTAAGTAATAACTCACATTAATTAATTAATAACTTTTCAGCCGGCTTCGGCCGCCAACCTCTTCATCAAGCTCTTTGGCGGCTTTCTCCTCACGGAATGGCTCGGCAACTTTGAGCGAGCTGCTGGTGGGCACGGCGGAGAGAAGTACAAGGCGTACTCAGCGGTAAAGCTTAACTTTAACCCTAACTTTATCCTTACTTTTGACGTTAACTTTAACCTTAAGTGTATCTTAAACGTTAGCATTAACCACTAGGAATAACCTTAACCAAAATTTTAACACCTCTTTTTTCCGGCCTGAAATGAAGACGTGAAAACCTTGCCCCTGCCATTGATTTCTTAAGAAGGCACACATTTCGAGCATTATAAATAACTTACATTTCATGCGTGGGCTTCTTTTTTTCCCTAAAATACCAACACTACAGTACTCGTTACGCTAACTATAAACACACTATAATGTCTCTTCTTCAGCACGACGCCACTGTGACGGCGCTTCTCATGACGCTCGGTGCGAAGACGGCGATCTTGGGAGGCAAGAATCCGGACTACGCGTCAACGGTCGTCGGCGAGTTGTGGCAGCGAGAGGAGGACAAGCAGTTCTATGTGCAGGTTATCTATTTCTTTTATTTTGCCTCTCTCTCCCTCCCACTCTTTCTCTATCTCTCTACCTCCATTCTCTCTCTCTTTCTCTCTCTCTTTCTTACTCTCCTCTCTCTCTCTCTATCTCTCTCTCTCGTTCTCACCTTCTTTCACCAAGGGCATTATATTTAACTTATTTTTAATTTAGGATAATAGAATGTATTACGTTTCTTGATATTTTGAACTTTCTTCACGGAAAAGTACAGTTCTATTTGTGAACATTTCATAATGGCTGAACTATTGCAAACGGTTTCCACTCCCTCACGTATATTGAATGTTTATGCGTAGCGAGAATTCAGAGCTCACTTTAGCTGAACTAGGTTGGACATCATTCCTTTCATTCGACTCGGCCGCCGTCGGTCGGCTCTCTTCATCGCTCTCGAGAAAGAGAGCATGGGCAACAAAGGAAGCACTCCGCCGCCGCTACCGAATGGTTACATGGATACATTTTTTTCTATTAAAATTAATATAATTTCACTTTTATAATTTAATTAATTTGTTTCATTAAATCAACTATTTCTCATTGGAAATGTAGGCTAAAAATCTTACAAAAACTTTTAATAAGAAACAGAAAATAAATTAGCTAATTTTAAGCATCGCCAAAGCCTTCGCCACTGGCGCCAGTAAAGCCGCCAGCGACAGGTCAATTTGTTTAATTTAAAAAAGATTTCATTTATTTATTTAATTTTATAATTTTAAAATTTAAGGAGATTTTCTGAAGATATTTTTTTAATTTAAAAAGTTATACTAATTTTTTAATGCATAAACAAAAAAAAGTTTTTTAAGAAGCGCCAAAGTCTTCAGCGACGCCAGTGAAGCAGCCGCCAGCAACATCCGAACGAGAAGAGAAGACGAGAAAGAAGAAGAGTCAAGAAGGCAGCGAGAGAAAAGCGACGTTAGACAAAAGGTGAGGAAATAACAAAAATGACCGAGTTGGAAATGGGAAAGAATTAACAATGATCACAAGAAAATTCGAATGAAATTTTTAAATAAAAATATTAATAAAAAATTTTGCAAAACAAAAAACTGAAAACAGTCCAGCCTTAAAATTGATTTTTCACCACAGATTGACCAAATTAGCATGCATAGTACATTTTATTATTCAACTTTAAGGCGAAAAATGGCATTACATAAATTCGCATGAGCACGCTCAAAAATTTCTTTTATGCCAACTAGCATACATTGATTTCACGCGTTGCACTTTTTGAGCTCTTTATGAAGAACAAAACCAAATTTATTATACTAATATTTTAATACTGCTCAAATAACTTAATTTAAATCAAATTTTATATATTTATTTATTTTAATTTTTTCAAGTTCGCCCCTTCCGCCAACGGCCGAAGAGAACTCATCGAGGACGCGTACTCCCATGAAGCAGCAGAGCAAGAAGGAGGAGTCCGGGAAGGAGAAGTGAGTAATGACGAGATGGAGGATTTCTAAAAAAAAACGTGTTCTTTTTCTTCCAGCATTCCGCCAGCCGCGAGGCTTCCGCCAGCGTCGACACCTCAGAATGCCGCGACGCTTCCACCATCCGCTACGCCACCGCCAACCGCGACGCCTCCGGCTACCGCGACGCCTCTGGCAACCGCGACGCCTCTGGCAACCGCGACGCCTACGGCAACCGCGACGCCTCCGGCTACCGCGACGCCTCTGGCAACCGCTACACTTCCTGCAACCGCGACGCCTCTGCCAACCGCGACACCTCTGCCAGCCGCGACGCATGAGCCAGCCGCGACGCCTCAGCCAACCACGATGCATGAGTCAACCATGACGCCTCAGCCAACCGCGACGCATGAGCCTGCCGAGACGCCTCTCCCAGCCGCGACGCGTCCGAGCAAGGACCAGCTCTATGCGATTGTCGTAACGAAGGAGCAGTCAGCCGGGTAAAGAGGAGGAGATAAAAAAGTTAAATTGGAAATTGAAAATTTATGTATTAAAAACTATTCATAAATATATTATTTACAAAATTGAGAAGGACTGGATAAATGATTTCATTTATACTTCATTTATAGTAGTCCCGAGCGACAAGATGACTCCGATGCGGAAGACATCGTCAGGAAGGACAAGAAGTGGGTTGCTTTTCATTTCTTCTAAATTAATATATCGACGAGTTGGGAAAGCGTATGCCAAAATACATGTTAAATTATTTAAAGTAAGTTGATATTGACGAAAAAAAAAATGAAAATTAAAATTATTGCAGTGACGAAGAGGACAGTACAATGTCGCAGAT
>CALZFC010000259.1:117500-192500 GCA_945643635.1 Allodiplogaster sudhausi
AATCGTGCGAAGAGCATTTTCGAATGCTTTTCGTCATTATTACTTTTTTTTTTAAAATCTATTTACGTAAATATATTTTGTTAATACTATTCCTTTATTACTTTATTTGACACAGCTATGACAGCTATTGCTCACTAATTCGACGGTTTTCCTCTCTTTTTGTGCGTTTTAGCAAAGGTACACGTGCCCTTCTTCGCCTCCTTTGTCCACTTTCATCATATGTGCTTTCGGCTCTGTCTCACTTTTACTTCTCTCTCTCTCGCTCTTTCTCTCGCTCTCTCTCGCTCTTTCCCGCTCTTTCTCTCACTCTCTCTCTTTCTCTCTCTCTCTCACTCATCGTCCTACAAGTACGTGAGTCGTCTATGTGTGTCTCCCGTGTCAGTTTTGCCCTTCTTCGAATGCGAGGCCAAGAAGTCCAAGCGTACTTTCCGTTTGTTCTGTCCGTATGCTTGGATGGCGGTGGTCTCCTCCCCATGGTCACTCTAACTATTCTTTGCCACAGAGCTGCCGTTCTAACCAACTTGAATCGCATCATTCTTTCCGCATCAGAGTCGGTGGATGGTGGGCCCTCCATTCCAAGTCCACGTGCCATACTCGGCCCTCCTCTCTGGACTTTTGTGGTTGTCGTGGGCCCTTCAATAGCCCTCATCGCCTTTCGTCCATCATTCCATTCGGCCCGCCACGTTTCCTACCAGGAAAAGTAAATCCCCGACAGGAACTAGCCGATTGGATATGTTAACAGTTTCTCTTTAGTTTCCTACCATTTCAGGGTTCATTTATTTTTATTTTTTTCCTCTTTATTTATTGCTTTTGTTTAAATCTTCATGAACCCTTTTTTTAGCAAGAACTTTATGCGCCTCTGCGGCGGCAAGTCTATAGACACGACTTTACAAGGATATCTTTAGCAGTTCCCAAGAAAAAAAAAATACAATTTACAATTAGACTGGTCATTTATAGAATTTGTATCCGCTCTTTTTTATTAAAGGGAAGTTAGTGCGAAAATGTTTCCATCATTTCCCACACAAAACTGTTCAGACATTCGCCTTTTTTTTTACGAAATATTCCTTTCCTGCTTTATCTCTTTTTTCCTCTACTCTCTCTCTCTCTCTCTCTCTCTCCCTCTCCATTTCTCTCTCTCTCCCTCTCTTTCTCTCTCTCTCTGTCTCATTTTCCTCCCTCGTTCTCTCCCTTGTCTCTTTATCTATAGCCACAGAAATCGATTCATATTAGCAACCATGTTTAGCTCTCTCTCTCATTTCAGAGTGTTGTTGTTGCTGTTAAGCAGCTTCTCCCACATTGTCGTGTGCTTGCTTGCTTCATCTCCTGTTTACAACAGCAGCACCACGCGTGTACTTTGTAGCTCTTGCCCGACCCGTGCGCACACTTCTGGACACTTCTTTCTAGAAGCCCTTCTCTCTTCTTCCATCTCGGCTCTCTGCTTCTCTACTCTCTTCCTCTCTCTCTCTCTCTCTCTCTCTCTCTCTCTCTCTCTCTTTCTCTCTCATCATTCGTATTCTTTATCGTCCTGTCTCGTCTTAGCCTCCAACTGTTTTCTCTGGCTGTTTTCCCCCTCACTCTCTCAATATCGCACTCTCTCTCCCCATCACTCTCTCATCTCTCTCTCTCTCTCTATCTTTCTCTCTCTCCTCTCCACCACAATCTCTCTCTCCCTTTCCAACTGCCCTTCACGGATGTATCGCGCGGCCCCTCGGTGACCTAGCCTTGTGCCCTGTCTCCCCTGTCCACCTTGCCCTTGCCCTTCTTCACCCCCCCCCCCCTGCTCCAACCATGCTCCTCCCCCTCTGTGCCAACGGGTTATCCACCAGGAGAGGAGGGAGATAGTCTCGAGAGTGGACACATAGCAGAACGGGGCCATTCAGTCAGTGAGTGTACTGCGCGATGGCAAGGGAGGAGGTTCTGCCTGGGAACCCCCCCCCCTAGCCCCCCTTCTCATCCAGCTCCCAGAGATGGTCATCCTCCTTTAAGGAAAAAGGCAAGACTAGGCAAGATGCCAAGTTCCTCTGAAAGGGAGTAGCCAACTCAGGCCTATTTGTTTCATAACCTAAGCCACGAAATGGCCTCTGTCTCAAGTTATGCTTCCCTCTATTTCTTTTTGAAAATCAGTAGCATCATCCGCCTCTGACTCCCTTCATAAATCCATGCCCTCTACTCCCTCTCTCTTTCTCTTTCTCCCTTTCTCTCTCTTTCTCGCTCTCTCTTTCTCGCTCTCTCTCTCTCTCTCTCTCTCTGTCTCTGTCTCTCCTTCACTATTTCTCTTTCTCTCTCTCACTATCTCTCCCCTCTCTCCACCCTCTCCTCCCATCCACAATCTCCACTCACGCTGTCCGTTCAAGACACGTCGGTCTGATACCGTGTTGACAAAGGCTATCACCGGGTGTACTTGAACCGACAGCAAGTGGAAGAAGTGGCCGGGGCCGTGTTTTAGTCAAATGGATAGGATCTAGGGCCGTGTTTTGGTTTAGGGACTCATTTCTTTTTTTAATTTCCTACTTAATCCCGCCTTTTAAATGAATAGAATGCCAACCCCCCGCCTCCATCGACAGCAAAAAAGAGCAGTCGGCTTAAGATGCCCAGGTCAGATAGCAATTGTTGCTTATCACCGGGTGATCTTGAGCTGATGGCTTGAGTACACTTCTGCAACCTCTGCATCTCTCTCTCTCTTTCTCTCTCTCCCTCTCTCTCTCTCTCCCTCTCTCTCTCTCGCCCTCTCTCTCTTCTCCTCCCTCTCTCTCTCTCCCTCCCCCTCTTCTCCCCCTCCCTCTCCTCTTACCATGATAGTATAGCATACCGTACCCTACAGTGATTCGGAATATACCGTACTCCTCCCAGTGTCCTTCAACCACTACACGCACAAACTGTATGCAGAATCATTTATTATTATATTTCATTTATTTAATAGTGAAAAGAGAGAAAGGAATATTAGCGATGACAGATCTCGAACAGAAGACTGTAGGATTTACAGACATACAGCACGATTTTCTTTTTTGGACGTAAGTTATTCCTCAACTATCAAAGATCAAATTTAATATCTATGATATGGAAGAATGAGCATACACTTACTTTAATATGCTTTACTTTTTACTCATTTCATGCTTTACAATACCCACTCAGCATATTACTAGACGGGAGGGTGGCGCCTTCAGAGAGAGAAAGTATTCCAGAGAGGAAGAGAGTAGTCGTCCGTGGCCGTAATTGATGGAGTAGAAGAGCGAGCAGGTGTGGTGTGGGCTTCTTCTTCTTTAATTAATTAATTACTTTATTTATTTATTTTTATTTATGGATTATTGTTTGCTTACTGTCCTGCATTGAAGAAAGAGGAGTTTTTTTATTATAATTATTTATTAATTAACTTATGAATAAGAAAAAGACTTTGTTTTAGCTGCTTAATGTTTATTTATGGATTGTTTTGTTTTATTTATAAAAAAAAAGCAGACGGCAGCTAGAGAGAGGGAGAGAGAGAGACATACATAGAGAGAAATAGAGAGAGAGAGAGAGATAGAGAGAGAGAGAGAGAGTGAGTGAAGAAGATGCGGGAATGGAAGAAAAATCGGAGGAGTTACTGCATCTTTCCTAATAAAGCACCAAGTTACCTACTCTTTCCTTTTATACAATACAGAAGATTACATGGAAGTGTACAATGAAAGAAGCAAAGATGCGCCACTTTTTTTCGCGCATGTGAAAATGAGGATAAAGAATACCGCTTAAAAGATCTATACGTCCGAATAATAGACCATGATCTCTACCGGTGGTTTTGAATAGTCTCTTTCCTCTAAAACTCGACGATGCATGAAATCGTCGCTAGAACTATGACAAAAAGGAGCGCTCTATAACTTGAAGACAAAAAGAAAAAGGGAAGTGTCAATAAACATACAATATTAGGAGTATTTATACAGTACCCTTATTATTTCTATTCATTTAATTATGTACGAACGAGAAATGCGAAGAGACAATTGAAGAGTACATTAAAAGGAGCTTACATTGTAGTATTGAAGTATGATTTGTCTATCTGCGATTACATGTTTACTTATGTGTCGTCATTTATTCCTATTCTTGTTCTTCTTCTTGCTATGTGTGAGGCTGTCGTGGATGAAGTGATAGAAGAGTTGGAGAGCGGCGTGCACGTTGGCCTCTGGCTGGAGAGGTGTCCGGTGACAAGAAGAGATATCGAGAGATGGAAGAAAGAGAGAGAGAGAGAGAGAGAGACAGAGACAGAATAGAAGACATAGCTGGAAATTTTAAAAATTAGTCATTCACAGCGATTTAAAGTTTCTGGATGAGCGGAATTCTTCTTATCTTGAAGTAGTCCTCTTCAGATCCGACTCCTTGCCTTCCTCAGAAACTGTATCTCTCTGTCTCTCTATCTATCCCTCTCTCTCTCTCTCTCTCTCTCTCTCTTTTCCTTTTACCTTTCCTTTCTCTCCATCTCTCATTCTTTCGTTCTGGTTCTTCACGTGCACAGATCAGGTCGCCCTGGCATACACAGCACAGCGGTATGCAAACTAGGGCTATGTAGCTCCTCTCTGTCCCTCTCTCTCACTCTTTCTCTCTCTCTCTCTATCTCTTTCTCTCTCTCTCTCACTCTCACTCTCTGTCTCTCTCTCTCCCAATCACTCACCTGGCAGCCGTACTCTCTTGCATTTCAAATCTTCTGTTCTCTCTGTGTTCCTGTAATCCTCTACGTTATCCTGCCCAGAGATGTCAACGGGCCTAACATTTTTGGGCCGGCCCGGCCCGTCGGGCCCAAACTCTCGGCCCGGCCCGGCCCGTACTTTTCCGGGCCTTGGAATTTTGGGCCCGGCCCGGCCCGGCCCGATTTTCAAGCTGAATAAATTTTTCTTCAAAAAATTTTCTTCAAGTGATTTTCTTCAATTTTTTTTTTGCTGATGTATCATCATACATATGTTTTTTTCTTCAAATGACAAATCAAAATTCAAGGAATTGCTATTTCAAGAAAATCAGTAGAACATTTGAAGAAAAATCATGGGAATATTTAAAAACCAGTTGACCATACACTAATTTCTAAAATAAGTGGGCCCAATCGGGCCCACGTTCCGGCCCAACATTTCGTGGGCCCGGCCCGGCCCGGCCCGGGCCCACGGAATGTTGGGCCCGCCGGCCCATCGGGCCGGGCCGGGCCGGGCCGGGCCGTTGACACCTCTGATCCTGCCATCCAACTATGGTGTAGAGAGAGAGAGCGAGAGACGGAGAGAGAGAGAAAGTAGGTCAGCGTCTACTTCTCTAGGCCTTTCTCTCTCTCTCTCTCTCTCTCTATCTCTATCTCCCTTTCTCTCTCTCTCAGTCTCTCTTTCTCACTCTTCTCTGTCTCTTCTCTTTCTCCCCTCTGTTTTCCTCTCCAAATGGCAGGCCTTGTCAGGTGTTGCGTGTCACATGCATAAGAAGGGAACGAGTGACGGTATCGGTGACCTCTTCAGTTCCTCTCTTTCTTTCTCTCTCTTCTCTCTCTCTCTCTTTCTCACTCTCCTCTCTCTCTCTCTCTATGTCTCTCTCGCTCTCGCTCTCTGTCTCTCTCTCTCTCTCTCTTACTCTTTCTCTTCTCATAATCTTCCTCCCTGTCTTTCACTCAGTCAGACGAGTCACGTCTTTATTAGTGCCCTGTATTTCCCGCTCAATTTGGCACTTGGCACTGCTCGAGTCGCTCTCAGCGCCATCCAACTGTAGAGTTGTTTCCTCGCTCCCTCGCTCTCTCTCCCACTTTCTCTCTTTACCTTTCTCTCTCTCTCTCTCTCTCTCTCTCTCGCTTTCTCTCCATATTCAAATGTTGCGCATCTCCGAAAAACGAATGGACATATGGCGCAAGCAGAGAGGTTGCTCACCGTGTCATCGAAAGGAGTAGACAAATTTGAAAAGATGGAGGATGGGGGAGGAGGTGTATATTTCTTGAGGGGGAGCGGTTTTTATTCCTGAAGTGAGGGGGTTTATTCTTATTGGAGATGTGGTGTATAGTTGATATATGTACGCCCATTTTAAATGCATGCAAGAAATTGAGAAAATGTATAGCCGCGTTGAATATATCCGAATCGATACATATATTAAATAGACGGTATCATCATCCCGACAAGGAATCAACATAATGAATAAGAAAGAATCTTTTCTAGGAATTCTAGCATCGAAAACCACCGTTGCCATTAATGGTTGATAAAAAAAGGTAATGGCGATGGTGGACAAAATGCTGTTCTTCATTCACTACTCTCTCTCTCTCTGTATCTGTCTCTCTAATTCTCTCTCTATGCCTTTCTCTCTCTCTCTCACTCTTGTGAGAGAGAGAGGGTGAGAAAGAAAGTTATACAATTTGACCCGGTGAGCCGCCTGATGAAAGCGTGCTTATCTCGGGCAGTTTGTAAAGTTCATCTGTTCATCTGTTCATCTCGTTCATCTTTAGACCTCATATAGGGCAAGATGAACTTTACAATAAGGTATTTTCTACTGAAATTTATAAGATGAACTTTACAACAGATGAACGAGATGAACAGATGAACAGATGAACTTTACAAACTGCCCTTATCTCGAAAGAAGCAGGGATGCGATTCGTTGAGCGTAATTATTTTTTTATCAACATAAAATTAATTTAATTTAAATTTGACTACACTTGAATAGGCAATAATAAAGAGAATTACATGTCTTCGCCAGGGAGCGGCTGATAAGAGTGAACGAGACGAGGAGATGAGAGAGAGAGAGAGAGAGAGAGAGAGAGAGAGGAGAGAGAGAAAGAGAGAGAGAGAGAATGAACTCTCTCTCCTCGTGCATCTTTATTCATCTCTTGAGATGGTCACCGCGGTTTTGAAAGGGTAATAAAATATTTAAATCTCACATATTCACTCATTTTCTGCTATGACAGAGCAAAGGTATCCTAAAATACAATGAGAAGAAAATATTTTCTAATATCAAGAACAACTTACATACACCTTTATGAATGAATATGTTTTGATTGCGCTTTAAATTTTACCACCTTGTAGTTGTGTAGAGAAGAATAATAATAAACGAATCAAAGACTGCATATTGTGAGTCTCTCTTTTTCTCTTTCTCTCTCTCCTCTCTCTCTCTCTCTCTCTCGCTCTCTCTTTTTCTCTCTCGTTTACAGAGCTGAACGCGGCCCGGGCCGACCTGGCACCTCTGCTCGTTTATCTCTCTTCCTTTCTCCTTTCCTGCATTTAACTCATCATTCTTCCTGCAGTAATTACTACCTCTCTAATTTCCAGAAGGTTGTTTTAAAAAAAATTTGATCTTCCTGGTCTTGAAAATATTTTCTCGCTGATGAAGAGGAGATTTAGGAGAGAGTAGAAGGGAGAGGAGTTTGCGATCGAAAGGCTGCTCCACTTATCCACTGCATTGACAACTCGCCACTTCTAGGTTGCAGATTTTATGGGAATAATTACCCCAGAAATTTTTCGTTAGCTTTGCGCAGTGGCGATAACGTGACCAATGAGGCTCAGCCGAGGTGCGTTTATTGCTGGTTGAAAACTTTTCCCAATTACCCGCTACGGCTCCTGAAACACGGATGCCGTGAGCAATTTTTGAACGCCCGAAGGGGCAAAAAGACCGAACTTGGAACAATTACTAAAAATGCTCAACATTTTATAACACAATTATTCCTTGAATACCTGCTTGACTGCTGGAATGAGAATTACGATATAGAACGCAGAGAGAGAATGAGAATTACGATATAGAACGCAGAGAGAGAATGAGAGAGAGAGAGAGAGCGAGAAAAAGTTATACAATTTGACCATGTGATGTCTCTTATTCAAGCGTGTTTATCTCGAAAGAATGAGGGTTCCGATTTCTTGAACGGCACCTTTTTTATTCTTTTATTTATCGATATGAAATTAATTTAAATGTCACGATACTTGAATTGGCATTAAATAATCGAATTATAATGAAATCCTTTATATTTTTTCTCTTTTGGCATTATTCGCTGTCAGCAGAAGGACTTCGATCCAGGGAGCTCATGATGAGAGTGAACGAGACGAGGAGATGGGAGAAAGAGAGAGAGAGAGAAAGAGAGAGAGAGAGAGAGAGATGGAGAAAGGAAGAGAGAGGGAGAAAGAGGATGAGAGAGAGTGAGAGAGAGGGTGAGAGAGGGTGAGAGAGAGTGAGAGAGAGAGAGTGAGAGAGAAAGTGGGAGAGGGAGAGAGAGGATGAGAGAGAGAGTGAGAGAGAGGGAGTGAGAGGGTGAGAGTGAGAGAGAGAGAGAAAAAGAATGAGCTCGCTCTGCTCGTCATTTTCCTGCATCATGAAAGATTGTCACTGCGGTTTTGAAGGGCTAATAAAATATTTTAAAGCCACACATTCATACATCCTCTGATTATCGTAGTGTGCCAAATGCTTACCTTAAAGGAGCTGGAAACTCAATTTTTTCGAGGTGTAAGTGATGCAAGCAATGGACTTGGACTTCTTAAACTACAACAATGTCAAAGCATGAACGTCGAAAAAATTTTAATGAGCGAGAAATTTGCATTTTTTTTAAAAATACAATGTGATAAAAATTTTTAAAGTGCACTTATATATCGAGCATTACTAACAACCTATGTACATACATACATATTATTATTTATGATTCGGTGCATACCGTTTGTTTATTTCTATATCATCCAAGCAGTAATTGCTCTTTATTGTCTCATTCTGTAGATAATATTGCCATTGCTATTATTATTATCAATTTACCACATGTATTACATGTGTTACCGTAAGAAATTCATTCAATGACCAGTTAATTCAGTAAAGCCATATTGAAAAGCTCTTACTTACTTCACCGGTAGAGATGAAGCAGTGAACGCATTTATTTTCTCGTTATTTTTAAATAAGGGAAAAAGAACTATGCACCATTATGAATTCTCGAACGCTTTCTCAACTAAATTCGTTCCAACTGCATGAGACGCCCTTCACAATTCGCTTCTTGTAGACCGAACAATATCTTAAAACACGCTGGATCATGATGATTGTTGATGATTTTTAATTTAAAAAAAAGTACAATGGTTAAGTCACAGAAAAATACTATGACATTCAAAACACGACAGGTAATTTTGACTAGTAATGATTGTAATAAAAACTTACTTTCCGAAGAGCAGTTTTTTGATGACAAAGTCCTTCTCGCTGCGATCGAGCTGTTCAAATTCCTTGTGGAACAGCACCAGATTAAAGGTCTAAAAATTAATGAATGCCGAAAGGAAGGCAAGGCCTGAGCTATTGAAGGATATTTAACGTATTTGTTACTCTAAATTTTAATATGTATCATAAATAAATTTAGACATTTTTGGAAAATCGCTCGTTCATGTGCTTTTCTGTCAAGCTTTGCCAATTTGAACTGTGATTTTATTTTTGCAATACCATACCTTTCTGTCGCGCAATATTGGCAGAAGACAAAAAACATTCGCACTATATATTAAAGTTGTTATTGTAGAATATGATTGTGATCGAGAAAAAAAAACACGACTAATGGTAAGAAGAAACGAGACAGAGACAGAGAGAGAGAGTGAGAGAGAGAGAGAAAGAGAGAAAGAGAGAAGGAGAGAAAATGAGAGAGAGAAACAGGGAATGGAACCGACTTTATCGTCGTTGAGGAACGTTCTCGCGACGAAACGTTTTATTCCGTACTTTGTTCCGCTCTTTCCCGAAACCTTGGAGACTTCTTTAACGTACAAGCCTGTAATTAGTTGGGTAATGAGGAAGGAATTAGAAAAAAGGAACTACAATTAATTCCATTCCACATATTGCAACTGTTCCAATTAATGTTGGATTTCAATTATTAATTTTTTTTCTATTGATAATATGCTGTACAATGTTCCGATTTTCGATCATTGGGCACAGAATGTCTTTTCAATAAAATTTACTTATCTCGGTATTAAAGAAAGGAGCCAGCTAGTTTTGTGCATTCAAAGAGGTGGTGATTTTGTTAATTTAGAATTTGTTGTATGTTTCTTTTTGAAAATCTCAAGGAAAGAGGAATTTACATTTAAAACATGTTTATTATGTATTTCCTTGAATGCGATCTCTTTGCGATGTCACATACAAGGTGATGTACACATGCAAATAAATAAACATATTAACTAATCAATTACTGGATTAATTATATAATTAAATCGATAAATAATGTTATCGCCGTACGTTCGTTGTCTGTAAATGCCATCGTAGCCGCTACGAGGAGAGAGAGGCAGAGAAGAAGAGAGGCAGATCGATGCATTCTCGTATTTTAAAAGCGCCAACGGAAAGTCTGTTTCGACAGCTATTCATAAACTCGTGTTGTTCATATATTCATGAGTGTTCATATGTTTGCACACACTACAACCAAATATAATTAGGAATGATTTGAACAGATTATTTTGCAAAAAAAAAGACTCTCTCGATGCATATAATCGCATTTTCCGAGTAATGTTATAGCGGTTTCCCCTTTTGTTTTTATAGCCGGTTTATTTGCATTCACTCACGCGAACGGTCTCAACAATGAAAACAAATAACAAAGGGAAGAGAAAGAATGAAAAGATGCAAAAAAAGACTCGTGTTGTAAAAAATATAAAAAAAACCCACGATCAAAAAGAAGTAAAAAAGTCGCCTTTATGAATATAAAGGCAATTTTTTTTAATTCTTAATTTATTTCTTTATCTCTCTCTTTATGTGTCATAGACCGAAAACAATGTCGAGATTTACAGTTGCTTATGATTGCGTAAAACGAGTGCATAATTTTCCTTAGAGCATCTGCATGTACTTGTACATGTGGTTCTCACAATCAGTGATAGAATAGAAGGGCCGTATTACTGTGGTAACTGATTCGTTCGCGAGCCTGATGAGCAAAAACAGTAAACAATGAATGGTAAGCAAACGAAGTTTATGAGTAACATAAGTAGCTGAAAGCATAAGCAGCGCTGCTGAATGTGTAAGAGTGAGGCGCCAATTTAAAATTCCTCTTTTGAATGCTCGTCTTCTCTGTTGAGTGGTTCTCGCACTCCGTGATCGAATTTAAGGCGCATATGTCTTCGATCAGTGAATAAGTGCAAACTATTTTATAATGCCTTTATTATATGAAGTGGCGCACACTGGTGCATGCATATATATGTAAGTGGATTACACACGAAAGCGATTTGGCTCCTTTACCCTATACGATATTTAGAAATTGAAAATTGATTGAATAAAAGTCTTTTTCCGGTTGGACCAGCACGAGCGGTGAGTCTCGATAATGGATTTTAAAGGGCTAAATACTTTAAGTTAAATATAAAAAAATACAGCTGATTAAAAACACTGTATTTTCTGTAGAGACGCAGAATGCACATGTTTTCACCTTCAGTGACCGAATTAAAGATGCTCATTATTGAGAAGAGCGATTCATACCCGTCTTCAACGCAATAAGACATTTTCAATTGGCCTTGTTTTCTGTTAGATCGTAACATTGTAAAATGCAAGATCTTACAGTAAGATCGTTTTCCCATTGCCTTCCCTTCACAAATCTCCTATTTCTGCCGCTTTTATTATTGTAAATTGTCCAATTTTTTTATGGGAGCCCGACGAGGTCGCTTTTCGGTTTCTCTCAAAAATGAGCGCTTCTCCTTTCCGTGTCACTGACGGTGAGAATCGCGGAAGCACCTGGGAGCTCATTTCTGGCGGAAAAGCGAGAGAGTTCTCGGAAGAGTAAGAGAGAGACAGTGAGAGAGAGAGACAGTGAGAGAGAGTAATTGAGCGATAGAGAGCGAGAATAAGAGAGGATAGAGAAAGAGTGAGAGAAGGACAGAGAGTGGGTAATGGAGAGAGAAAGAGTGAGTGAGAGGGAGAGGGAGAGTGAGCCTTCGATCAACTCGGGAAGAGAACCATCGAGTCTATGGCCAAGGAGTCGCACGTTGTCTCGATCTTAAAAGTAGCACGGAAATCAACAGTAATCTATTGGAACTTTGCTGAATATTGTAAATCAAATGCTCTATCGCTCTTGGGTCAGGGGAAAAGGCGCGATTACAAAAGTGGTTTTTTGACTCCTTTAAATGTTTTGAAAATGAATACACGTGCCGAATATGATCGCTTAAAACTCGTGCGGGACTCTGTTGCCAAATCATTTTTAAATTATATAATACGCATTTATCTGAAGAATAAATGTTAGGCGCATACTGTTGAAAACATATATATATGTGGTTCTCAGAATCAGTGAGCGAATTAGAGGTGGTATTACCTCAAAAATTGATGGTTAGCTCGGAACGCGTCGAGTTTTAAACGATTATGCAAACGAACATCTCGACTAACAAAAGGCTTAAAGCTACTTTCCAAATAAAATACGCATTTTTTAATATTTATATACATACATAAATTATATACATATTTACATATAACAAAAACCTTAATAATGCTCAAGTGACATGTAATGAATTATAATCACTAATAAATTAAAGAGATAGAGAGGGAGAGAGAGAGAGAGAGAAGTTCCTTCTGCACCCGCCATCCTCATCTATGCCAGAAAGTACAATCTTCTGGAGGAACAACAAGAGGGCTGAACCGCGATTGCAGATTTTGATTTTAAAGTATCATTAATACTGAAATTCAAATAAATGGATTTAAAAAAAAGCAATTTAAACCGTGCACTCGAATCTCCCATTTATTCATTCAGGAAAATTAAGTCTTCTTTCTGCAGACGGCGAACTTGGCACTTTTAATTGTACTGGCGTTCTATTAATTGGTAGCCTTCTGAAATTCAATTGCTCACACGCTTATCAGCTTTATCACTTGAAATACTTTTTAAAAACATTATTACAGCCGTTGATAAAAGAGGTGCAAAACAGTTTTAAAATAGTTAAACGTATGATCAACAGTTCTTTTTAGCAGCTGAATTTCTAAAGGTTCTAATTCATAGATTATTATCCAATGAAAACTGTCATTTGCGCAGTCTGTTCTAGGAATACGCATTCAATACGTACGACAGTTTTCTTCAAAAACTGAAATGAAGATAATATTTTTTAAGCGAGGTAGAGAAACTTTTATGCATGGATGGATTGAGAAAAAAATACTTTTGCAGGTTTTTCAATAAAGGTTGGCATTAAACGTACGACGAAATACGGGAAACTTGGGAGGAATAAGACCGAGACGGTATGAATCCGAGATGCAGACGACTTTGAAATGGTGTTGTGAATTTCGATTTGGCGCCAAAATAAAACAAAACATTTGAATGCACTTATTCCCTGTCGAGGAGCATACTCTTGGATGCATATGTGGTTCTAAGAGTTGCTGGAGGAATTAAAGGGGCGTATTGCAGCGACAAATGGTGGTTTTCACACAACAGGGCTCAAACAATTAGACAAAGCGAATTCTCGAGTTTTTTTTTATACATATATAAAAAATATATATTAAAAAAATATATATATACCTAAATATGCTAAATTTCGACGAGTCGTCGACGAGCAGCTTGGAGCGCATCCGGAATGCATGTATTGGCACAAGAATCGAGCGCCTTCTTTTGCCAAACGATTTTTTATCGAATACCATATTAATTATAGACCCACCCGCCAGCCAATCGTCTAGTCCACGAAGCACGTGAAGTATGTCTAATGCGATGAAATGCGACCCCGTGTATCTTTATTTAATTTTTCATTGACCCTATTTCTTAATTTTTATTAGCGATTGCATTGTACAGCGTTTGTGAGAGAGAGATGACAAAAAAAAACAATTTGGTTTATCTCTTTATCCTATGTATGTATATTACATTTTATTAACAATAAGTAATGCCTAATAAATCACTAAATCACGACTTTCCGTGGTATTCCCTTTTTCTCACCGATGCTATAAAAGCAGTTATTCTTTTTTTTTAAACAATTTTCTTCAATATGCATGCATGCACACTCACTCTTTTTCTCTCTCTCTCTCTCTCTCACTCTCTCTCTCTCTCTTTCCCAAAAGACATGGATGCCCCTGATGACACTAATTGTAAGATGAGGGATTCCAATAGAAAAAAAGAAAGACGTAAAAATACGTTCAACCTCATGCTTCTCGAGTACTTGCTATATGTTATGGCTAAAATTAGGGGAAACTAAAATGATCGGACCTCTCAACATCAACCCTTCTTATAGACCACTTTAATAAGGTCTCTGATTGTGAGAACCACATACATATGCATCCAGCCATGTTAGCCGCTGCGCAGAATAAGATCATTAACATATCATGTTTTTATTTGGTGTTATTCAAACATGTTTCTAATTTTATTATATGTATCACATCTTCAATCAATTGCTTTTTTTCCAATCTCTAAATATCGAAAACTGTTGCTTGTGTGATTTCGTTTGCCCCGGCATGTCTAGGATGTAATTTCATTCATCAATTGCACAGATACAGATGCATTTCATATTTTACCGCTATCTCGACATCAGAGACTATTAATTTTATCAAATAAAATAATATGCCAACAGACTCCCACCAGCAGTTTTCCTCGCTGTCATTCGTGTGCCGGCATGTGCATTCCGGATGCGCTCCAAGCTCATCGCCCACGACTCGGCGAAATTTAAATTAGCCAAACAATCACTTTTGAATTCCTTATCGCCTGGCAAAGGGCGAGAGATCATGCGGGCCAATACAAAGGAAAATTTAAAAAGATTGCGTTTGACTTTCGTGCGACTTTGAACTTGAGAAACCGTGCGACTCCATGTCCGAAGAATCGATTGTTCTCCACTGGCAGAACCAAGACCCTTTCTCAGTCTCTCTCTCTCTCTGTGCCTCTCTGTCCCTAACTCTCTCTCTCTCTCTCTCTCTCTCTCTCTCTCTTTATCCTAATCTCTTTACCTCTCTCTCCCAATACTCTCTCGCTCTTCTGCCACCTTACAGGAACGATCCACCTCCCATATGATTCCGCAACTCTTAGCAAGGCGGCCAAGGAGTAATTATTTGGGTGGGGACATAAAAAGTTCTGGGATAATTGATCGAATTAATAAGCACCTTTAATTCGATCACTGAGTGTGAGAACCACGTGTGTGAATCAGCGTTAAAGAAGACTTTTTAAAAACTTATTTCTACGAGCCGCTACAGAGAACAAGAGGATTAAAGTCAATTTTTTTTAATTTGGATATTATAAGTATTACATACATATTCAATCAATTGCGTTTTTCTCAATCCGAAAACATCGTATAGTTGCCCGAGTGATTTTAACGCCCCCCGGAATGCCTACGATATAAATAGATTCATTCATCAATTGTTAGGATAGGAATGCACTTTTCCGCCACCTCAACATCGGAGAATATCAGTTTTATCAAATGAAAATGATTTGGAAACAGATTCCCACACTCAGTTTCCACGGCGGTCGATTCGTGTGCCGGCTCGTGCATTCCGGATGCGCTCCAATGACTTGTCGAAATTTAAAGGAGCCAGAAACTCACTCTTGAATTTTCGCTCGACGCAAGGATGAGAGAGTGTTTGATGTAGAGCAACGCTGCTAAAATGGTCGTGAAAACTTAAATAAGTTACGACTGAGTTTCGTGCTCCATTTAGATCAAGACAAGGTGCCTCTCCACGGCCATTCAGTCGATGGTTCTCCCCCGAACAGAGCGAAGGCTCCCTCTCTCACTCTCTCGCTCGCTTTCTTTCTCTATCTCTCTCTCTATCTCTCTCCATCTCTCTCTCAATCTCTCTCTCTATCTTTCTCTCAACGTTATCTCGTCTTCTGCCACTCTACCGTAAGATTTATGTTACCCGAGAACTTTCTTTAATTAATGGTATAAACTTCTTTGTTCATAATTTCCTTTTCCTTATAAGTTAACCGCCGACCGAACTAATAAGCCCCTTAAATGCGACCACAGAGTATGAGAGCCACATGTGATCCACAAATTAAAACTTCACATTTTAGTGCTCTTAGACGCACACTCTTCGACGCCTATGTGGTTCTCACAGTCAGTGACCGAACTAAAGGAGCGTTTTACTACAATCTGTGATCCTACTGAAAAGAAATGTAGAAACAATTATGTCTCTCGGAATCGAGCGGGTTTTGCCATTGCACATGTGGTGGTATCAGGGGCATGAGTATCTATTGAGGGGGGGGGCAGAGAGAGAGAGAGAGAGAGAGAGAGAGAGAGAGAGAGAGAGAATGAGGGCGAGGAGGAGAGTGGAGAGAAAGTGGAGAGAAAACAGAGATCAGAAATGTTAAGTTCTGCAGACATTTCAAACAATGCTTACTATAAAATGAAGTATAGCGAAATACGGCGAGTTTGAACTGAATCAAGATATGTAGTCGAGACGAATTTCGTGATGCAGACGAACTTGAACTGAAGTTGTGAGCGCTAAAATAAAACTTCATATTTGAATGCACTTCTTCTCTATCGAGGCGCACACACGTGGTTCTCACACTCTGCGATCGTATTTAAGGGGCGTATTAGTTCGATAAGCGATTCTTTACAATCTTGGCCGTTAAAAAATAGGATAGTTAAAAAAGGAACCCTCGAATGGAGCGAAGCTGAAAGTTTTTTTTTCTAATAAAAAAGGAAATGAAAACATAAATAAAGCACATGTATGGTCATGTCCGTCATGAGTAATGGTGCAATAAATTATATAATTACTAAAAATTATAACCAGTATCCGTCGCGACGCAGTCGGTGGAATGATTGCGTCTTCATTCACTTGGAAATACGCGGGTGGTTGCCGACGGATATTGTGGTATGGGGGACATCAGCGGATTGCTGCGTAATTTATTCAGTTAACATTGTCTTCGAATCGTGCGATGCGTCAAGGCTAGAATATTGCTGCGGAGAAGCCGACGTACACTTGGTACTTGAGCTGGTTCCACCCGTAAATGACAGCGCGATTCGACACGGTCTCGACCATTCTAATTTCCCTCCGGTCACAGCAGAGGCTACGACGAGAAGGAGAGAGAGATAAAGAGAGAGAGAGATAGAGAGAGAGAGATATAGAGAGAGCAATGAGAGAAAGAGAGAAATAGAAATAGAAAGAGAGAGAGAGAGAGATAGTAAACGATGATCATGAGAAAGGGACAACTTACGTCATGAGAGCTTGCGAGAAATCGATACCGTCGTAAACCTTGGCGCCAAATGAATGGCAGTCGTTAGAGCATCCACCTTGTTGGGTCGCACGTGGACCACCTATAGCGTGGATATAAATGCGCAGTCGCTTGCCCACCGGACCCTACAAACCACGGGGAGTTGAACCAAAGCTCTCGTATTTATACAAATGAGATACCGTATGTTCTCTATTAGTGCCCCTCCCTCTATTAGAACCCCCCCCTCCAATAGTGCCCCCCCCCAATTGTCTAATAGAAACGTACCTGGAATCTATCTTTGAGGTATGGGTTGCTATTACTAATGAAATGATTGCAAATTCATTCAAAATATAAGTTAAAACTCATATTCTAATGATGATTCCATTGAAGTAGAGCAATAATACGTCGTTTTTGAGAATGAAGTGTTGTTATCAAACTTTTAGTCATTCACATTGAAAAATAGTACCCCTCCCTCTAATAGAACCCCCCCTCTAATAGTGCCACCCTCTCGCAGGGGTATTGAAAAATAGTACCCCCGGGGGCACTAATAGAGAAAATACGGTACTCGATAAATACACACCTCGATTATTATCTGTGCGTCCGTGAAGTTTTCAAAAGGCGCAGGCCCAGGCAATTCGAATATTACCGCCGTTTCATGCTCAAATTTAGCCACTGGATAAACAGGCACTGCGCACGTGTCGCCTTTGAAGAAGACGGGGCAGACGCAGCTGCAGCCGTCTTCGGGGTCAGGGACGCCATCGTTCTCGCATGAGGGGCAGGAACGGGTGCTGGTGGTCGTGGTGCTGGTTGAAATCGGAGACAGAGTCGGAGTTCCCGTCGATGTTGCGGGCGCAGAAATGACAGTGACATGCACCGTCGCGTTAAAGGCAGTTCCGCTCTCCGACCACGCGCGGATGCCAACGCGATTTGAGCACGTCTGCATCGTAACGAAGCCCTCTCTCTCGCTGCAGCAGAACCTGGAAACGAAAATGTTGACATAGTTGAAGATTGCTGATTCGCTGACATGCATTTTGGCACTTAGAAAGCATCCGAAATATGTATCACAGGTTTTGCTTACGTGCACATGTACAATCTTATGCATATTTTATTATGTAACGCAAAAATTCAAAGAGCGCGGAATTTTTTTTTCGATTTCTTGAAAAAAAAATTCTTCCCCTTTTTACAAGCATTCTGACAGTGGCATTTATTTCCTGACTGGCGCTCCATGAAAAGAAGAAGAAAAACAATTACTCGCGTTATTCCTGAAGGATAAGGAAATTTGCTCTAAATTCTATGTAATTATGATACGCCGAAGGCTGCCGATGATCAATAAATAACGGTTCCTTGTGGCGTGGACCAAAGTCTACGTTGTCTTTATTTACTTGTACCATGCCACTTCTCTTACATTTTTTCCAATAGTATCTGCATGACAAGCCATTTCAATTATTCATTTTCATTTTTGAAGTTCAGCTGTGCACCTTCATCGATTGTACAAATAAATGAGGAAGCAATGACGCCAGATGCGATGTTCGAACGAGCGCCAGCAAGATTAGGAGTCCGCTGCTCTGCCGACTTCGCCTACCTTTTACCACCGAGTGTCCAATCTGCGTCATCTACAACCTCTCGACGCCGACATTGAAGCAGTTCCAATCGCAGCCGATTTCACTTGCTGAACGAATGGTGCCGGCATAGATGGAAAGGCGAAGACGGCTCCCTTCAGGACCCTGTAACGTACATGGAACATACATATACAGTTATGCCCTGATGAGTAGAGTCGTCCATTTCGAATGATTTCCCCGCTCATGGCCAGGGTGTCCATAGCGGACCGCATCTGGTTCAGGACATTCCTCCTGCTCTCGCTCTCGCTTCGTCCAATTGCAAAAAAAGATGCACAAAATACCGAACTGTAATTAATGCGCGGCACCATCTTGCTGTAGCTGTCGAAGTTCTTTTCGTTAGCAATGTTGTATGGCGTATTCCAGGCTACGACGTCCTAAATTCCAGCATAATAAGCATTATTTCCTGTTGATTCGCGTATTATCACACAGAGCTTTCTCTAGGGGCACCGGGTAATCTTTCATTGGACTAGCAATGGGCTAAAAACCACATCGCATCAAAAAATCGGTACAATTTCTATTAAATTGTGTTACTTAAGCATGTCATTCTTCCGGGATCAAAACGCTGTGATTGCTAATTGTAAGAGTCAGTATGTGAACTCTTGTCCCTTACAGCGTCGACAACGCGTGTCTCGTTGACAGGCAGTTCGCATTTGTCAATTTGTGCAGATGCAACGGCCGCAGACGCCCGAGTTCGGGAAACCGCCGTACTCGCATTTGGGAATAGAGGCACCGCAAGCTTCTAGAAGGAGATTTACATCTTTCTATCCTCATGATCAATGATATCACGAAAATGTTAGAGATGTCGACTATCAAGAAGAGAGAGAGAGAGAGAGTGAGAGGAATTGAGATTGAGATGCACGTTATTATTCATATAAGAGTATCTTGTACATGCATGATCTGGTTCGAGGACTAAGTAAATAAAAGGATAGTTTATATATCACCGGGTCTTAGCAAAAAGATCACGAATCTGCGCAAGAGTACATGAGGTTTAGTTGCTTGAGATCGGTGAAGCCAACCACCTGTCGTTGTCCCATCGTGTGGATGAATCTTTCGGCTCCAAAATACGTCCCGAGGAGTCATATGAAAGAAGATAAGTTAATTTATGTAAGACATTGATAATGGGTATGTTGTTTTTGTTTTCTATTCGAACGGTCTCTCTCTCTCTCTCTCTCTCTCTCTCTCTCTTATTTTCAAGGAATATTATACATGCGCTGTAATGCATCATGCTGCCATAGTCGTAAGTGACGTTATAGTTGTTGTTATCCTTTTCTGTCATCTGTAATCAATGAATAATGTTTTTAATAATTGTTAGAATTTCTTTTCAGTGTTAAATGTTAACCTTTTCGAAGTTGAAATTTAAGTTGTTATCCGCGGCATGAACTGTGATATATGTAGTTGTCTCGGTCAAATCGAGTCTAAAAACAACATTAGTGATTGTGGAAAAACACTTATGTTACCCTGTAATAATAAGATCTCGTGAGAGAAAGTGGCTATACATTGACGAGGAGGAATATGCGAAGAAAAACACAATCATTTTACTTGTTCGTGGTGAGAGCCGAGCGCGTGGAAAAGCTCATGTGCTGAGGTGATTAGCTGAAGAAGACAAAGTATGAACTGATGAATGGAATTGCATGATAATAATGCATGTGAAATTGCGTACATTTTGGCAGCCGTACGCGATAGTCAGATCTTGTATTGGTTCGTCATCGTGTCCCAAGTATGACTCGCACCAAACGCCACGGACGATCCTTATTTTAAGCAAAAATACGCTCCTCGCCCTCACAAAAAATTACATTGCACAGTAACCTCAGTCCAAAGTAGTGAACTTCGTTTACAAAAAAATATATTCCTTAAAGTCACACGTTCCAGAGGCTTTCAAAACGTGGTTCCTTACCAAGCACATAAAACCTACGTTCCAAATATGCACCACTGGCAGAGGGTAAACAATATCATAGGAAAATTAAAGATCTCAATTAATTAATTCGTTTGTAGATAATGGCCCTTCATTGTTGGTAAATACATATATTTAAAAAAAAACAGCGTTTTGCCAAGTAGCTTCATAGGGTCTTGCTAGCCCTGGGGTCTCGTCCACCTCTTTCCATGGGACCTCATCCACCCCGCGCTGGTACTAACGCCATCCCGCTGATTCTCCATCCCTTCCTATCTCACCATTTTTTGCTAATAGTATATTATCCAATATTATAGTATTTTTTTAATCTAATCGCACTGTATTTGCTATCATAATTATCCTCCCTTTCTTTATCCCTTACGGTTCATATTCATTAATTTAATTCTCCGGTCGTCTCTCTTCAACCAGTGTTGTCACATCTTAATCGATGTTGATAAATAAATAAATAAATTAATTAATAGCACCGGGCCATGTTTCATTGGTCGTGAAATTTAAGAAAAAACTGCATTTTATTTTGGGCGAGATAAATTTTACGGAGATCGGTAAATTGATGAAAATCCTCCGTAGATTAGTAAAACATCAGATGCTCCACAAGCTGTTGGGGACAAAACGCTGTGTATATGGATACGTTTTAAAAAAATGAACCAAACCCTTTACTTCTGGTTTCGTCAGGTGCAAAGTTGATGCAACTGTTTGGAGAGGATTTCCATTGACTTCTCGATCAAATTCCACGTCGCTCGCGTCTGTGAATGAATTAAATTCCGCTTTTTTATCCAAGAAAATTTTTTTATTCAATCAATCCAAGCGGCATTTTATATTTATTCTATCCAAGCAACATTGTGTTCGTATGTACATATGTAATATATCTGTCAAGACCATCTCATTCGGATCCCTAATTAGAAGAAGAAGAAGAAGAAGTATAAAACAGAACAACTTACTAAATCCGTCGGCGAAAAAGTAGTGGATTCGCTTCGTTTTGTCCCAGTATTTCTTCCAGGTGCCTCGTTTGCCTCGCGATTTCTAACAATTAAAAAAATATAAAAAGGTTATTTTCAATTGGATGATGCACTCTCTCTCTCTCTGCCAACATTTGATGGAATTAAAACTTTGTTAATTGTAAAAAAAATTAATCACTTTGCTGACCATCATTTCGATATCGCGTTTCGTTGGAACCATGTCACCCTAAAGGAAGTGGTAGAAGAATGGGAGTGAGATGGAAGGTAAAATAAAAGAGAGAGGGAGAGTGAAGGAGAGAAAGAGAGAATGAGAGAGAGAGAGAGAGATTAAGGGAGAAATTTGATGAACCTCAATAAGGTACGGCAGAGCGTCACGATTGACAATTTTCGAGGATGGAAGGCACAATGTCGTAGTAATTAGACAAATTTGGCAAGTAGCTTACAGCCGCCGCTGGCTGCAGAACTTTGCTTATTTATTTATTCTTTCTAGCATTATTGTAATAGATGAGACAATTTTAAATTTAATCAGGTAACCTTAATTTAACTATATTTCACTTTCCTTTTTTCGCTTTCTCCCATTCTTTGATTCGAAATATTTTTCATAAAGTTTCATAAGCATCAGACCCCCTCTCTCTCCTATCACTCTCTCGCTCTCTCTCTCTCTCTTTTCCTCTATCTCTCTCTCTCTCTCTCTCTCTCTCTCCTTTCGTTCTCTGGTCACTAACGACGGCTTCAGCCAAATTTGCGGCATGTGGCTGGGCTGCGGCATAGGCCAAGGATGCTTCTTCGCGAGCTCGCCGAAAAGCGTGCAGTTCATCCACGGTCAGGCCAGTGGATCGCGAGAGCTGTGTGCACATTTATTGACAGATTTATTGATCTATGCAAATCCATTTCAAGGTAAATAATTTCTTCTTAGTAGAAAACCTCCTCGACGATTCGATTATCACGTTCGGAATAGCTGTCCTCGCTTGCTCGCTTGACCCACGGAAGCGAGGAGACGAATGATGACAGAAGAACGCAGACGACAAGACGAAGATTCACCATTTTGAGAATAGTCTTACCTGGTGGACGAGAAATTGACCAATGTCAAAGAACTAAAGCAACTTCAATGGTCCACTCACTCAGCGGCAACACGAGAAGCACGACTTTAAGATCCTATGAAAAAATTCAACTTAACTGCAATCAAAAAAAGCCGATGGTTTTTCCATTGTGCTAAAAGGCAGCTTTTATATTGGACGCATTCGACCATGTTTGTCCTGATGGCAATAGAGAAGATAAATCGCAATCGCTCAAATGTGATACGCCCCCACAAGGCTCACATCATAAAATTCATGTAGATGTTTCCGTTTGGTCATTTAGAACCACGTCTTGCTAGTCAAAAATTCATTAATTTTCGGCATATTTTCATCCGTTGTTCACTTTATATGCCCTGATAAATCGAAAAAATAGAATCCATCCTGACATTTTCCTCCTCTTGTTTTTGTCGTGTTACATCGTTTCTGTTTCAGTTCTGTCATTCTGTCAATGAAATAAGAATTTTGACTGATGTTAATTCAGTTAGTGAAGTCAACTGACAACTCTCCCTTTGAATAATGGACACTTTAATGTGGATGAAATGTCACATGCAATTTTTGATTAATATTCTTTATTCTACTTTCTTGTTCGACATTTCCAAACTTTTACCTTACTTTTTTTTGCAAAAGTATTCAAAAATGCTTGCAAAATGTTGATTGTAGTCTGTCGTTGACGAAATAACATTCTTGAGACTCAAAAGGAGTGTAACGAAAGTATGTACATACATTTGTAGATATACTCTCCTTTAGAGTCCAAGTTTTTTTTTGTCAAGACAGACTGCAATGAACATTTTGCATGCATTTTTTTAACTTATATTTTTAAATATATTTGCAAAAAATTGGCCATAAGCTTGAAATGTCGAACAACAAACTTTGACAGTAGAGTAAAGAACATCAGTCAAAAATTGCACGTGATTTTCCCATAATTAAAGCGTCCGTTAATCAAAGAGAGTTTAAGCTGACAGGATGAGCATCACTGAAATTCCAATTCCATTTTAGACAATGACAGAACTGAATCTCACGGAATGGAGAAGGACGATACCAGATGATGTAGCACGACAAAAAAGGAAGAAAATGTCAGGATGGATTATATTTTTCGATTTATCAGGGCATCTAAATTAGAATGCGGCTATGCTGATAGCGAATGAATTTTTGACAAGCGAGAAACATATATTTCAAAATGGCCTAAAGGAAACAGCAACATGAATTCTTCGCTCTGAGCCGGCGTTTCCACATCATAGTGATAGAGATTGATTTGGTCACGACATCAGAACAGACATCGTCGAATGCCTCAAGTGTAAAAGCTGCCTGCAGCCCAATGGGAAGGCCATCGGCCTTTTGCGTGCAGTTAAGCTGATTCTGTACTCAAATAGGGTCGTTAGGTCATGCTTCTCTCGTTTTACCTCTGAGTGATTGGACTATTGAAGTGTATTATCCTCTCGCTTCCGCGGGTCAAGCGAGCAAGCGAGGACAGCTATTCCGAACGCGATAATCGAATCGTCGTGGAAGTTTTTTTTTAATAAGAAAAATATTCACTTTGAATGGATCTACGCTTGATCAGTAAATCTGCACAGAGCTCTCGCATTCCACTGACTTGACGGTCGATGAGCTGCACGCTTTTCGGCGTGCTCGCGAAGAAGCATCCTTGGCCTATGCGGCAGCCCAGCCACATGACGCACAGGGAAAAATGTACCTCATGGTCAGTTTCTTTTTATCATATCATTTCAAGTCATCTATATCTACTTTTCGGAAAAAGTGATGTTAAAGGCCGGAGCCAGGACTCATATTCGTCTGATATTATCTGCCTATACAGTACCGTACAACATTTTCAATTTCTTTATCGCTAAACCGGTTTGAGGAGATACAATGTATTTGAAATATTAAAATATTGGATGGAACGGGTCAAGCAATTGGGGGTAAAAAGGAGAAGAAAACAAAGACGAAGACGAGAGGACAAGGATGAGTTGAAGGAGAGACGGCGGACGACTGCCAACGCTCTCTTCTCTGACGGAATTCGTAGAGTGACCAACTCCAGCTCGTATGGCCAGAGAGTGGACGGCTCACTTTCCACTGTAGTCCAGGGCACAATTGCAGGTTATATTCAACTTAAAGTACACTTTAATGACATTATACTGCAAAAATTATTGAAAAATATGTGGATACTATTACAATATAATATTTTTTTAATTAATAAAATTCTGGTTCGAAAAGATTATATCGGAGTCAATTGTTCACCATGACTAAAGGCCTTCTTGTTATTCATTCATTATGAAGAGTTGTGGCAGAAGAAGAAGTGAAGAGAGAACCTAGAAGGAATCAATTGAGTGCCAACAACCAGAAGAAGAAAAGGAAGAGAAAGAGCGACCCTCGAAGACAAGACGCAGATGAACATCCGTTTTGCGAGTCTCGAATTGGTGGAAGTTTCAGATCTCCGTCCCTCTCTCTCTCCCTCTTTCTATCTTGCTACAAACTGACATAGTGATCCTCTCCAAAAGAGAGTCCCTAGTCATCATCTGTTTCTCAAAATGTTGATATGAATTAAAGCGGAAACAAACAGTATGGCGTACCATTGCTGAGTTATATCCGGTACGAATATAAAGCCATATTTAGGATGGCGATAAATTCGAATCCGCCTTGTTTATGAAGGCATTGACCTGAAACAACTATTAAAATAGTAAGCAAAATCCTAGTCTTTTAATGAACGAATCAGCAAACGAAGGAATCCCAGGCGGTTTCTGATCCCTTATTTTGCTCCGTTCACTGTTTGCTCTCAAATACTGCCGCTTCTTTAATATTTTTTAAATTATAAAATATACATATGTATGTAGGTACATATGTAAGCATAGTCAAAAAAAGATATTGAATTAGCACTGAACACTCAGAACTAGTTAAATCCAATCGGTATCAACGAAAATAATGCCTCGTCTTTGGAAATTCATACATCGGATGGGATGTGACAAGCAGTGTTCCACCCGCCATTTTATACGCGAATCATAGAAGCTGAAGCTGCACGTTATGACGAGTTCCTCTCCTTTAGCTGCAGCTGCTCAAATTCATTCTCATTTCGTGCCAGTCTCCCAGCAATGATTCGTATTTGCTTTCATCTACAGTCCTTATCTTTTTTGTCACAATGCAGGGGGTATTTGTTCACTTTTGCAACGGTGGCTGAACATACAATCAAGAAGATTTTTTTTAATGAAGTAATGTGTATATTTGGCGGCCTCATTGATGAATAATCTATGCAGTTCAGTAAATTTTTCACTGAAAAAGAAAACTGGTCGGCAGAGATACCGTCTATTCTGAACAGTTTCTGCACATAAAGACAAATAGAAAAATTGAATGATAAATTCTAAATTTCCACATTATTCTACTCTTTCTTGGAAATGAAATGAAGTCGAAGCTGCTAGAAATCGCGGCATGAATTGGCTCTCTTTTCATTTTGCTGACACGAATGTTTAGCTGACAACTTATGAGCTAGGCTGATAGTCGAACTGTTTTCATTTAGTCTGCTATTTCCTTTAATAATTGTAATAGCATCATGAAAAACATTGCAATGACGCTTCTTTGACAGATGTTATTGTCAAAGAATTGCAATGTTTTAGTGGACTCTTCTACCAAATTTCATCCTCTTTCTTATGATGTATGTTTGGGCATGTGGAAATGTTTCTGAAGTAGTTTTTTAAGCCTTCTAATTGTACAGAACGAAATTTCTCATACAAATACAAAATTTTCAATAAAAGTATGTATGTAAAATTTTAAGCCCTCCGTGAGAGCTCTAACATGATATATTTACCATTTTGCAATATTAAGGCTGAGCGTAGTTACATATGGATCCATGAATGCGCTTACAGTGTCTTGGCATACATATATGACGGTGCAAACTAAAAAAAATGGTCGTTTTTGGGACACATTAATATAAAAAAAGGATTACAGGCAGCGAGAATGACGAGGAATCATTTGATGGATGCAAGCGCTCCCTAAACATTCTCAATGCAAATGAAAAGCACATGGGCAATGTATGTTATTTAGAAAGAGAAGCATCGCGATTGATTGGATATATACAATACAATTAATGGCGACTGAAGATGAAATTTTGCAGCTAGCATATATTTCATTTGTTTCCCTTATGGTTAAATATAATTTTAACCAAAACACAACAAATTTTGATTAATAGAATTTATATTCATAAATGTTTACAGAATTACACAGGTAAACTCGTGGCCAACTCGTGGTAAACTCGTAATTAAAGCAGTAAAAAAAATCCAATCTCTTGATTTTGCCGGTTTTTACTGACAAAAGCGCGAGAGAGACGACACTACAATGGTCATGGAAATTGAAATAGATTATGAGTATAACTCCGCGCTTCTTTAATAGTCGCGGATTTTGTGCCAGCCGATGGAGTAAAAAAAAAGGAAAAACAATCATCTTTCGAGCGTATCAACAGGCTAATGTTGAGTGGTTGGAAACGGATTATTGCCTCGAAAATTGATGCAGATGTAAATGGAGTAAACATCAAGCAGCGAATATTTTTCACGTGAAAAAGCATTCTTGTTTTTATTAATATATACAATAAATAACAAATATTGATGGTAAAATGGCTAGTCCCACGTAATGGTGTAATAAATTATAATTACTAAACAGCACGCTCTCACTTATTCTCTCTCTCCTCTGCCTATGTGGTTCTCACATAGCATTTATTATGTATTGGCTTCATCGTTTCAACTTTTTTTTTTCGGAACACTCTACAACGAATCACATTTTGTAGTAATCCGCTCTTTTAATTCGGTCACCGAATGTGAGCACCACATAGGCATTGAAGAGTGAGCGCCTCTTCATAGATTAAGAACACTCAAAGATGAATTTTTATGTGGGCGCCAAAAATGGTAGTTCAAATCTCTATTTCAAGTTCATGTGATCTTTTCAATATTTTTTAACCTATTATGCCTATTATGCATTACTGACTAATTGGGCCTCAACCTCATTGCATGCAACTGGTTGAATTTTTTAAAACTCAATTATTGATCCTTTAAAATGGACAATCGCGGTTCAGCCCTGTGCTGGTCGTCCGTAATTTTGCACCGTCTCTGGCAACGATGAGGTGCAGACCTTGGCCAATGAGTTTTCTTTTTTATGTATTCACTTGTTCATTCCGCTTGAAACAATGATCTAAGCTCTACTAGTCCATACCAAATGAGTGTCATAATCAATATTTTTTTGTTCAAATTGTGCATGATAGAAAAAGTTGTCCCAAACGAAATGAGCTCTAACGTATCAATTTTCGCGAAAATAACCTCCCTTTAATACGGTCTCTGATCGTGAGAACCACATGTCATCCAGCAGAGTGCGCCTCAACAGAGAATAAGTGTCTCGACCTCACTCCGTCCAATCTAGCAGTATCTTGTCGTACTTTTCTTTTCATATGAAAAACCTCATTTGAAAATCGCTACTTCCATTAATACACATTTGTAAATTAATTAATTATTGCAATTCTTTTTTTAATAGTCTCAGTCATCAGCCTCAAAGATACTAATGTCCTACATTTTCCCGTTATCTCGACAACTGATTATATCAATTTAATCAAATAGAAATAATTAGGAAACAGACTCCCTCTCGCCGTTTCCACGGCTGTCGATTCGTGTGCCGGCACGAGCATTCTGGATGCGCTCCAAGCTGCTCGCCGACGACTCGTCGAAATTTAAAGGAGCCAGAAACTCACTCTTGAATTCGCGCCTTTCGTCTGATAGAAGGGCGAGAGAACGTTGATTTAGAGAGTTACGACAAAAATTTTCAGGAAAATTCAAATAGATTACAGCTGAGTTTCGTGCATCTTTAAGATCGAGACATCGCCCGACTCCACGGCTATATATAGTCGATGGCAGAGCGAAGGCTCTGTCTCTCTCTCCCCTCAGACTATCTCGCTCTTCTGCTACCCTACAGTATGGAGCCAATGGAGCTGTGACAGAAACCACATTAAATATGTACAGATTCGAAGGAAAGTTCCTCAGTAATAAAATTTTTTTTCATCGTGTGAGTACAAGAAAATAAAAGGCTCAATTCTTAACAATAAGGTTATTCCGGTTAAAAATAAGATTGTTTATCACCCGTATTGTATGAATGAGCAGGATTCAGGTAATACTTTTTAGCAAGGCTAATAAATATCAGATACCGTATTTTCTCTATTAGTGCCCCCGGGGGCACTATTTTTCAATCCCCTTGCGAGAGGGGGGCACTATTAGAGAGGGGGGTTCTATTAGAGGGAGGGGTACTATTTTTCAATGTGATTGGCTAAAAGTTTGTAAACAGCAATTTATTCCTAACAAAACAGATTTTTAGCTCTTTTTCAATTGAATCATCACCGGAAGATCCATTTTACTGTAAATTTTGAATGAATTTCTATTTAATTCATTGGGAAGAGCCTCCAGAATCCATTCGAGGTACATCTCGAGCCGAGATATAAGACTAATAGGGGGGGGGCACTATTAGAGGGGGGGTTCTAATAGAGGGAGGTTCACTAATAGAGAAAATACGGTATGTATGTACGGAGGAATAGAATGGAAGGAAAACCACTTTATGCACACTTTTCAAATAAACAAATTACCACGAAATGCGAGGCGATGTTGCACGGTTCATTCATTATGATCTTGGAATAGAGTTAAGAATTTTATATTGACGCTCAATTTAAAAAAAACCTTTTTGGAATGCGCTTATTCCCTTGTGCAAACTTCTGGATTTATACATTCATATGTGGTTCTCACAATCAATGGCCGAATGAAAGGGGCGCATTACGGCAGTAAGTGATCAATCACAATTAGAGTGATCAATAGGTGTTTGCTGCGACAAAACATGCTTAATTGTTAGCAATTATTCCGAGTTACAAAACTGTTAAAGAATTTTTTTAAATAATATATTATTTTCTTTAATAAAAAATGCATATCTACCTAAAACATTTCTTTTAAAAAAACAGGAAAAAAAAGCTTGATTGCGGATAGTTGCCATTGCGCGTGTGATGAGATCAGGGGCAACAGTGTCCGTGAGAGAGAGAGACAGTGAGAGAGAGTGTGAGAGAGTGGAAACAGAGAGAGAGAGAGAGAGTGAGAGAGAGAGAGTGGAAAGAAAGAGAGAGAGAGAGAGAGAGAGAGAGTGAAGAGTGCATACATGACAATTAGTTTTATCATTTAAATATAATTTGTAAAGTTTCCTTTGAGGGTCAGACGCTAGCTTTTGATTTTGAGAATCCAGTTGGAGCTGATGAGGAAGGAGACGGAGAAGGATGAGGAGAAGAAGAGGAGAGGCCATATTGAGATAACATCAGAAAAAGCTACGTTATGCAGACAAATTAAAATAAAAGTTACTATGAGAGAAAGTATGATAAAATTCGGCGAGGTTTTACGGAATGAGGCCGAGACGCGATGAGTCCATGATGCATGCACACGACCTTGCATTTGGGTTGGGATTTGATATTTTAGCGCCAAATTTAAACTTAATTTTTGAATGGACTTATTCTCTGTCGATGCGCAAACATGTGGTTCTCGCACTCTGTGACCGAATTAATGTCGCGCATTAGCCCGATCAATGATTTCTTACCATCAAATACGTAAATAAAACATTAATAAGTCCCAACTATGGTCGCATTTATCATGAATAATGGTGTAATAAATTATATAATTACTAATAAATTATAATTATTAATTTTTTTCCGCAAGAAATCGTTGTGCTATCAATTTTCGCAGTAAGAAGCCCCCTTTAATACTTTATCTGTTTGAAAGAACCACATATGTCGTAAATAGTTGCATATGTGATTTTAATACGACCCGGCATGTCTGAGATATAAATAGTGCGATTAGTCAATTGATAAAATTGGGAATAGCCTTTTTTTCCTTTCTCTCGATTTTGGAGAAAAATAATTTCATTTAAACAAATACAAATCATCTGGCATTTCCCATTTTGTCGGGTTGCAAAAAATGGAAGAAACTTTTTAAAAGAATTTTCTTTTCTTGTCTAATTACCATAGTTGTTTCCAAAAGATTTTTATTTGATAAAATCTTGATTCTCCGATGTAGAGACACCGGGAAGATGAACGAAATTTCACATGAATTGAAATCATCAGTAAATTATAATTACAGTTGTTTGCCAATTTCAAATTTGAGGTGAGATGAGGGATGCCCGACGAGGTACGTTTTCTGTTTCTCTCAAAAATGGGCAATGTATCTCCCAGCTCGCCTCGCTGTAAGTCGCGGCCTGGGAGGAGGCTTCTTCCTGCCAAGTGGCCGAATACGAAGGAGTGTTGGGGGGGGGGGGTGTTCAAGAGTTCTGGCTCCTCATCGGCGAGCAGCTTGGAGCACATCCGGAATCCTCGACCGCCGTGGAAACGGCGGGAGGGAGTCTGTTGCAAAATGAGTTTTATTCGATAAAACTATTCGATAAAAATGATGTTCTCCGATGTCGATATATTCTCAATTTTCTGCAATTGATGAATTAAACTATAACATATTTAGACATTCCGGAGCGTATGAAAGGCACATATGAAAAACACTCTACGATATTGGAGATTGAAAAATTGATATAATATGTAATATAATTAATTTAAAAATATATATGGATGTGTCGATCAGAGAAGTTACTTTAAGCAGACGTTTAAAAAAAAGCTTGCTTTGAAAAAGTTTGTCCGGCATTTGGCGAATGCATATGTAATTCTCACAATCAGTGACCCAATTTAACGGGCCCCTTCACTGTGATGAATGATTTTCAGCACTGAAGATTGGGAAATGTTGAGAGCTGTTGAGAGAGAGAGAGAGAGAGAGAGAGAGAAAGAGAGAGCGAGAGCGAGAGCTAGAGAGAGAGAGAGAGAGAGAGAGAGAGAGAGAGTCTTCGAACTGATCGGGGGAGAACCATCGACCCTACTCTTAAAGGTTAGACATGCCGGGGCGAATGGAACTCGAATATGAGCAATTGCAGATCGAAACTCTATCTTAAACATGCCTGAACTGTATGAAAATCACATAGGCAACTGTACATTGTTTAGAGGTTGAAAAAATCGCAATTGATCGAATATGTAATAGAATAAATAAAATCATTAAATAAATAAAATATTAACAAAAAAAGTGGAAAATATAGCTCATATGTATGTAATAGTATAATAAATTATAAAATGTTACCAATGAATTACAATTGCATGACGGTGGAATCTCGTGTCTTCTTTCACTTGTAATAGCGAGGGTCGTTGTCATCGCGCTTGTGGTGATTGCAGAGAGATGAAAGATGAGAGAGAGAGAGTAAGTGGAGAGAGAGAAGAGAGAGATAAACGTAAAGAGAGTGGAAAGAAAAAGGAAGGGAGAGAGAGATTGAGGAGAGAGAGAATAGAGAGATTGACGAAAAGAAAGTGGAGAGATACTGTGGAGAATGTGAGAGCTACAGAAAGAGAGGACAGGGAGAGAGCGTTAAAAAAAGGAAGATTGGTTGCCCCTAATAAGGTTGCCCCTCGGCCCCAGTAATACTCATCTTTGCCGGAGACATGCAAGCTGGTGGACGAAAAGCAATAGATAGACGATTTTAAAGGATCATTATCTAAATTTAAATATAAAAAAATAATGTTAATTAAACTGTGTCGCACCACTCGAATCTCACGTGTGTATATTCACTCAAGGATAATGTGGTCATATTGCAGACGTGGACATGGCAGTTTCCATAGGATAAAAATCTATTAATTAGTGACCTGGTAAAATTCAATCGCTTGCACATACAATAATTATATCGAAAAATTATTCCATTGCGATTATTTTCTCTATCGTTAAATATCGTTCAGTTGCACATGTGCTTTTCATTCGTAAAAGGCATGTTTAGGACATGGTTTCATTCATCAATTGCTTTCACGTCCAAGAGGAATGCCAATTTCATCGAATAAAAGTAACATGGAACAAGCCTCGAAACCAATATAAAATTACTAGGAAAAGGCGATTAAAGGCAGCGAATAAAAAACAAGCCGCGAAACCAATATGAAATTACTAGGAAAAGGCGATTAAAGGCAGCGAATGCAAAATAGCAAATTTCTGCAGAAAAATCCATTCAAATCATTCCTTATTATATGTGGATTTGTGCAAACATATAAATGAAAGAGAACAAAATTTTATGAAAAAAACTGAGCAAACAGACTTTCTTTTGGCGTTTTCAGAATACAATAATTCGGAAGAGAATATCTGCCTATCTTCTCGTTTCGGCTTCTATGGCACTTACAGACAACGAACGTACGGTCATAATACCTTTTATCTCTTTATTTATTTATTTTCTTTATTATTACCGATTCAACATCGCATCAAAATTCGGGGTAGTAAGCAGCGTTTAATACGTTCTCTCATTGTGAGAACCACATATGCATTCATCCAAAGGAGTGCGCCTCGACGGAGAAAAACTAAACTCAAATAAATAAAGTTTGGATTTTGCACAGAAAATTAAATGCTCCACCCAGATGGAAGGCCGTCTGCATCCTGGATATATCCCGTCTCTGCCTCATTCCGTCCAACCGCGCCGAATTTCTTTTCAAAGTAAGCTTTACTTAAAAAGTCATAAAGTGATTCGTTAAAATGGACAATCTCGTTTCAGCCGTCATGATGCTTGTTCCAAGCTTGTATTCATCTCTGTTAAAGACGTAAAGATGAGGCTGGCCGGCGCCGACCTTGGGCAATGATTTATCAAAGAAAAATCATTTGGAAATAAAAGTAATTAGAGAAGAAAAGAAAATCTTCCAAAAAAATTTTTTCGCTTGCTGACAAAAACGAAAATGCAAGATGATTTTTATTTGCTTAAATCAATCAATCAAGTTTATCAGCAAGTTTGCAAAGAGAAACAGATAATTCATGAGTACATACGAACATACAAAAATTTTGGGTGCTGACGACACACGGCTGCTTCGAGGTATGCCAGGTGATAAAAATGATAAGTAAAGATAAAAAAGTTTTACAGATGAGATATTCTTTCTAGAATTTAAGAAAATCTAATAATATGGGTAGAGTGGGGTCTAGGTAATTGATCATGTTTTGGTAATGGATGAAATATAAGAGCGAGCTAGTGACACACTGTCGAAAATCTTTTCGGGAAGCTTATTCCAATCGTTAACTACTCTGTTTGGGACAAAGTATTTGAATCTACTATACTTGCATTTGTGATGAGTTATAAAAAAATGAAATTACTATTCTCCGACGTCGAAAGAGAGTGAGAGAGAGAGAGAGAGAGAGAAAAAGATGGATATTCCCAATTTTATAAACTGACTAACGGCTATATTTATATACTAGACATGCCGGGGCGTATTAAAATCACATATGCAACTATTTAAGCCGTATGTGGTTCTCACAATCGGAGACCGTATTAAAGGGGGCTTATTATTGCAAAAATTGATTCCACGACGATGTCAAGCTTTTCGGAATCTCTCAAAAATGAGCTCGTCTCCCCTCCGCGTCAATGGTTCGAATCGCGGAAGCACCTGGGAGGAGGCTGATTTCTGCAAAGTGGCTGAAGAGTGTGAGAGAGAGAGTGAGAGAGATAGAGAGAGTAAGAGAGAGATAGAGAGAGTAAGAGAGAGAGTGAGAGGGAGAGAGAGTGAGAGAGAGAGAGTAAGAGAGAGAGATAGAGAGAGTAAGAGACAGATAGAAAGTGGGTAAGGGAGAGAGCGAGAGAGTGAGACAGTGAGAGAGTGAGAGAGTGAGAGAGTGAAAGAGTAAGAGAGTGGGAGAGGGTGTGTGAGAGAGAGAGAGTTGTGAATTTCATTTCCCAAGCTCAGCGCCGGCCATCTTTGCCAGAAACTCCACAAGCTTGTGGATGTAAAGCAGTTAGGCTGACACGCGATTTTCGCTTTCAAAGGATCAATCCTTTAAATAACTAAAATAAAATACAGCTAATTAAACTGGGACGGTGGTTGTTTGCGCCGCATCACTCGAACCTCACTAATATTCAGAAAGGGCAAACGTATTCTTACTACAGGCAGTTTTCATTGGATTACAATCTATTAATTAGTATCCTTGGAAACATCAAATGCCTTTAGCTCTGTGCATATTGCCTATTCAAATGAGTAAATTAGTTTATTCGGCCTTTTCTGGTGTCGGTCTGCATAAATTTCCTTTTTTGCTGTACAGCAAAAATCGTTTAAAAATTACATTTTTTTCTTCCTTGGCCGATTTCAGGTCTAATGTTTATTCCACACTTGTTTTGTTTCATTGTGTTTAATAAAGCCTTCTTCTTACAATTAGACTTTTCCTTTATTTATTATTGCTTGCAATTATATGCAATTCTAGTTTGTCCTTTTCTCTGCCTCTCATTCTTTTTGCTTCTCATCTTTTAGTCTTCTCTTCTTCTCCATAGATTTTATTTTGTTTCTGCTTGGTAAAACATTTTGTTAATTGTTACCAGGGACTTAAGTGTTGAAATATTCTTTATTCTTCTCTTCACTTACAGAAGAAACAGGTCAAGCATGGAGGCCAGTTTCTACCCCGAAAAGGGCTATTTTCCGCGACAGTCGTATTCGGCCTCAAAATTTATTATGTAATCAATAATTTCTCGGAAATATACTTAAACAAAGCAGAAATTGCATCTTCATCATGCAAAGACGAATCTATAAAACTAAATAATGCAAAGTAAATCTCGACGAAAATAAGAGATTAAAAAGTACGATAAGGATTGTGACCTGGAAGAAGTTGCCAGCGATGGCCCGTTTGTGCAGCTGTGCTTTCTTGATGAAACAAGCCGTAGAGAAGCAGGCGCGACCCTTCTCGGCGGTAGCCGGGATCTGCTTGGAGAAGTCGCCTTTTTCTTTGGTCAGACGACGTGTCTGCCGCCAAACAGTGATAACGTAGCGATGAAGACCTGCAATCACACTCTTCGAGGCTAATATCATCTCCAGTTAGACTTCGTAAGCATCAATGAAACTTTCTAGTTGCCATATCAATGAAGAGATCAATTCAAGAGAGTTTCCTGACCTGTTCCCTTGGGCGGGTCAGAGCCAATGTACTCAGCGATGACTTCTCCGGCAGAGATGTCAGAACCGGGGACATTCACAACCAGCCAGTGGAGGAACTCGCGGATACGGAGGTCAGCACGTGAGGGTGCATCCGGGTCTGGAAAGAGAGAGAGAGAGAGAGAGAGAGCGCGAGAGAGAGAGAAAGAGAGAGAGAGAAGGAGAGAGGGGAGAGAGAGAATAAGAGAGAGAAAGAAAGAGGAGGAGAAAGAGAGAGCGAGAAATTCGAACCGGTAAGTATAATAGTGTAGAGCTGATCGGGCGTGGCATGCCACTTTAGCTTGGGCTGTTTCTGCACGGCAGTCGGCGTGAGCACCTTCCCAGTATTGACCTTAAGAATGATTGTTTCCGATCACACGTTATACCTATCTTTCTCTTTTTTCTCACTCTATTTCTCCCTCTCTCTTTCTCTTTCTCTCTCTCTCCTTCTTTCTCTCTCTCTCTCTCTTTCTTTCTTTCGCTCTATCTCTTTCTCTTTCTCTCTCGCTCTATTTAACACTCCCTGACCTCGACTCCATCAGCATACGTGACGTGCAGCTTGGAATGCGGTGCTTTCTTGAGAACATCCGGGATGACGCCATGATCCTTGTAGGGTGAGGAGGCCGAAACTTGCCATGCACTTCAATTTGGAAGGATGAGAGGGACATAGAAAATGGACGGAGGGAGAGAGAGGACTTCAATTTGGAAGGATGAGAGGGAGATAGAAAATGGACGGAGGGAGAGAGAGGAAAGAGAGAGAGAGAGAGAGAGAAAGAGAGAGAGAGAGAGAGAGAGGAAGAGAGAGGAAAGAGAGAGAGAGAGGAAAGAGAGAGAGAGATGAAAAGGATGCAGAAGAGAGAATAAAACTGACACTGCGAAGAGAAGAGTAGCCTGACCAGTCATCATTCCTGAAAATGAACTGAAGAGGGCCCGAATGGTCACCGATCCACAACTTGGAGAAAAGTATTTGACCAGAAATCAGGACACTGGCAATGAGAAAAGCATCGAGAAGTGAGAAGGGATCAGAGATGGTCAGAGAGAGAGAGGTTCGGAGAGGGGGTTAAAGAAAAAAAAAGAAGAAGAAAAATTATGCATTAATGGAACAAGAAGTTTATAGCCATGAACATTGGTTATTCTTTTATTAAACGGAACTAAGGAAAGACAAATAGCTTTAAAGGCACCTCTTCAAAGGCATGTAAAAAATTTGATGAATGATATGTAGGCAGGTGATGGTTTTGGAGCCAAAAGTTTCTTTCATTAAAATTGAGTGCAGTCGTTGACGCGAAAAGCGTCGAACTCCTGAAAATGGTGATGTTTTATTTCGTCTGACCCCCGTCGTTTTCCCAGCGCTGTTCAAACAAAGCAACACATCATTAAACTATGTGGCTGCGTGAGATTGAAACATAGAAAGAGAGTGAAAGAGGGCAGAAGAAAAATGGAGAGGGAAATAGAGTTGAAATGGATGCTCTGACAAATTTGTAGTTTGTCATGCAAGAGAAGAAAACGGCTAAAATCGGCGGCTCTTCTGTAGCCTATTTTGGCAGCTTTGTATGAAGCGGCCGATTCGTTTCATTCAGACTGGCACTCAATGGGATTTCACATTTATGCACTGTTTGCTTCAAGTCTTCGATAAACCTGTGGCGTGTGGTCCAAGTCTTACATAGTACATACTATGTACATACTTTCCAATATATTCTGTATTTATATGTTTTCACCCACTACTTCCACGAGTAAGTAGCAATGATTTGAATAACTTATTTTGCAGAAAAATCGCCTTTTCCAAGTAATTTTATAATGGTTTTCAGGTTTTTTTTTAGTCGCGTGCGATAAATCAATGAGTCGAAGCAGAGTTTGGTTGCAGGCAAAAATAATGTTTTCAGTGTGTCTCGCTATAGTTGTCTCGAAATGCCTAGTCGTCGTTTCGTGTTGTGAACAACGATAATTCACACGCTGCTGGCATTTATTTATTTTATTTTGTCTAAAGACATTTTAGGTGATAAAATTCATCTTCTCCGATATCAAGTTAAGGTTCATTAGAACGGGCGACGTCTGCAATTCGAAAAATACACTTCAGACTTTATAATTTGAGACTACTGACTTCATCTTCTACAGACATAGACGGAATTCTTCATCTGTGGGCCCAATATAAAACCAAATGAATACAGTATGTCATGCTACTAAAACCACCGGGATGCAATAAAATTGTACTAGTAGGAGAAGATTGCTTATGTTTTCTTAATAAATTTGATATATTGGTGACAGAGGTGACACTACTGACTTCATCTTCTACAGACATAGACGGAATTCTTCATCTGTGGGCCCAATATAAAACCAAATGAATACAGTATGTCATGCTACTAAAACCACCGGGATGCAATAAAATTGTACTAGTAGGAGAAGATTGCTTATGTTTTCTTAATAAATTTGATATATTGGTGACAGAGGTGACAGAGAGAGAGAGAGAGAGAGAGAGAGAGGGAGAGAGAGAGAGAGAGAGTATCAGAGATAGAGCGATTTAAAGCAAGTTATAGAGGAAAGAAATTTACTTCCAAAGATCGGCGCCGGCCACGAGATTGCCACCGAGACAAAGTCCGTGATGGCGACTTCATTGAAATGGAGTTGTGTGAGTTATTTCTATTTTTGGCGCCAAATTTAAATTCCACTGCTGAACGCAATTATTCCCTGTCGAGGCGAACACACGTGGTTCTCACACTCTTGATCGAAATAAAGTCGCGTATTACTGCAGTCAGTGATCCTTCTGACTTGTTCATTGTAAAAATAAGCAAAATAAAATAGTTATGGAAACGAACCTGTCGAGTGCGGTGAAGCTGAAAGTATTTTTTTTACGAAAAGGGTGATATATTATTTATTTATGTAATAATACATATTTAAATTAATAAGAACTGGCGACTTCTGCAATTCGTGGACTTAGGTTAGAAATATACAAACATTTTAACGTTCAGAACATTTGAGAACTCACAGCGTTTTGTCCCCAGTAGTTTTTGGAGTATCTGATGTTTTTCTAATCTACGGACATATCGTTGGATTTTACTAATCTACGGACATGGTCCGTGGGCTAATATTTTTATTTTGATGTTTCCTCACGTTGCGGTCGAGTTTTCTTTAGGACGCGTCTGTCCAAAAATGTATATCGGATAGGAAAATGTTTCTAATTCGTGTGCAATACATTTGTGAGAAATGAACCGATGCTGCTGCTCGGAACGCTGTGAGAACTACACCATTATCGTCTATAAAAACCATTAAGGGCATTCGACAAGCTTGAACCGGTCAATACAAGGCTTTGCCAAACAAATGTAGTTAGTCATGCAACTAAAACCACCGGGATGCAATAAATCTTTTTCAGGGTTTTTTTTTTAGGTAGTTTGGGAGTCGTTGGAGAAACGATTTCGATAGAGAGCAAAAATAAGGATATCCTATCTTATCGTTTACAATCGATAATAGGCAATTCCGGCTAATAGAATGATTGTTTCTGACTCATTTTGTACGGATCAAAATAATAATCAGAAAATTTTTAGCGAGAGACAAGCAATAATGCATGAATCGAGATAGTGTCAGAAACACTATATTTTGCAGAAGTTTTAAATAAGGTTTACTTTTAAAAAAAAAAAGTACGAGCAAATAGGGCGATCTGGGACAGAAACGCGTTAGCCGAAACTTCAAAGTACTTGGCCCATGCGAAATTGAGATGTGCACTTTCATTTTGGCGCCAAATTAAAACTTTATATTTGAATGCACTTATTCTCTGTGGAGGCGCATTCTGCTGGATGCATAGGTGGTACTCACAATCAGAGAACGTATTAAAAGGGGCTTATTACGCAGACAAGTGATAGGATCGCGGATCATGCCCTTATTAATATAAAAATAATAAAAATGAATACAAAATTAACAAGATTCACTTCGAATTATCTTATGATTTATCTGAAAGAGCTCCGGTAACATAGCATATTAAAATCGTTAATCTGCGTTAATTAAAAAAAATTTTTTTTTATTTTTTTAAACTAAGCACATTAGTGCCCAGGTGAACTTTATTGAAACTGCTTATTATTAAAACAAAGGAAACTGGTAGATCTAGTGAAGCGAACATATCAACAGGTAAGAGTTAAATAATATTATAGAGGAGCACGCGAAACTGAAACGTAATCTATTTCAATTTTCCAGACCGTTTTAGTTTGCCTCTCACTAAAACAGATTTTTTGTATCAGACAACAAGGCGCGAATTCAAGAGTGAGTTTCCGGCTACTTTAAATTTCGACGAGTCGAAGGCGAGCAGCTCGGAGAGCATCCGGAATGCACGGGCCGGCACACGAATCGAGCGCCGTGGAAACGGAGTGAGGGAGTCTTTTTGACAAATAGTTCTTATTTATAAAATTGAGATACACAGATTTCGAGATAAAAGAAGGATATTTCCAATTTTAGCAATTCTTAAAAAAAATTTTTAAACAAATAAAAAAGCTCTTGTGTGAATCATCATATATAATGGCTTGGTAATTATTGTCAGCGATAAAACTTAATGAAAGATTGTTTAAGACGCCTTTTGCTCATACCAAAAGAATGAAGATAACATTTTTACGGCTGAGAAATAAACAAATTCGGATGGATATAACACGAGAAAAGTTTATTTATGCCGACTTTTCAGATAAAGCCTATCATATATTTCTCTGTGGCTTATGGGCACACGACTCCATCGAGATGTAAACTTGTTCGGGAGTCTGTTATTATTGATAAAATTGATATTTTCCGATTTTGAGATAGCAGGAAATATCGTTTTTGAGAAACTTATTCTTTGTTGAAGCGCACTCTTTTGGATGCACATGTGGTTCTCACAATCATTGACCGAATAAAAGAAGGGCACGAAACGTGTTTATGCTGGCACTTCGAACCCAATATTGCAAAATAATATGAATCTTGAGTACATAACGCTACTATATTTATTGATTTAGAGAGAGAAAAAGGGAGAGATATAGTGAGAGTGGAGAGAGAATGTGAGAGAGAGAATAGCATAATATGAAGAAAAAATATTTGACGTGGTTGGCCGGAATTTGGATTGTTCCGTGATGCAGACCAACTTTCATGTGGGCTGCGAATTTTTAGTTTGGAGCCAAATTAAAACTGTATTATATGTGAATGCAATTATTCTTTATCGAGGATACCTTTTTAGTGCTCAAAGTTTCTTCGCACTCGCCCCACTGGCACTGGACATCGTCAAGAGCTTCGAGATCAACAAGTTCATCGTCTTCTGAGAGCGGTGATAGAGAGTGGCCAACTGAGGAAGACTGCTGCTTCTTCGCTCTAAGAGAAGAAAGAGAGAGAAAGAGAGAGAGAGAGAGGGAGACGGAGAGTCCTTTGTTAGTCTCTCACTTATAATTCGCTCTATCTCCCTATCTCTTTCTCTCTCTCACACACTCTCTCTCTTTCTAGCTGTGATGCGATCGTTCTTCCTCACCTTAACTATGAGACAGACAGATTTAAAATATAATTAGGAAGAACTAGGTCTTTGCTCGGGATCATCCACTTTGCTTATTATTACATTATTTTCTTTTTATTTTACAATTGTTTAAGCCTTTTTTTAATCTTCATTAGAATCAATAATCAAGCTAATACGCCGCTTTTATTCGGTCACTGACAGTGAGAACCTCATATGCATCCAGCAGCGTGAGTTTCGAGAGGTGCGGCGAAACGGAACAGTAAAAACAGTGATTTAATTTAACCAACATCAATCCAGAATCAGTTAGTGAAGTTTCGTTCATTTCCCGGTGTCTCGACATCGGATATTCACGATTTTATCAAATATAATCAAATAAAAAAAACATTTGGAAACAAATGTAAATAGAGAAAAAAAGAGAAATCTAAAAAAAAGTTTCCCGGCAAAAGGCAAAGATGATTTTTGATTTTTATTTGCTTAAAGGAGGTATCCGTGGAATAATTAACCTAGGGTTTTTCAATATGCATGGGTGCACCTTGGCCTAAAAGATATATATAGAAAGTTTGAGCGAAATTCTTCCATTACATTCTGAGCAATAGTAACTTGAAAAATCGCGGGTAGAGAATTAGCTACGGTATGTCAGAGCCGCCCTCCTGTTTCACACACTCTCTCGACCAAGCGACAGGCAACTTTTTGAGCGCGCGCATTCAAACTGGTTCTCGAGCGCTACTATAAAATTATTCGCCGGATGCTTCTTTTAAGACAGCCTATCTGTAAGGCTCGAGCAGGGCGCAATACAGTGCTGTACTAGGAAATTTTTGATTTTTAAAATTGCTGAAAACTAGTTCGTTTGCAGCCTAACTGTTTACTACTGAGCAACGAATCATCATTGAGCAAAGGAATCCCCGCCTTTAATTCGGTCAACGAGTGTGAACATGTGTGCACCACGGTGGAGAATAAGTGCATTCAAATGTAACATACATAAAAAAATTATATTTTTAATGGGAAAAAATACTTTCAGCGGTTTGCTAATCTAGGACCTCCTTTCCATAATTGTTTAAACATTTCCACATTAAGTAGGAGAATCATCGATAATTGAAGCATTGATCGCTTTTAATTCGGATTCTGATTCTGAGAACCACAAGCATTCAAGCGTGCGTCTCTAAAGAAAATAAGTTTACTTAAAAGAGCATGTCAGTATCCTTCGATCAAGGCCTGCCCTAGGAATTTTTTTCGAGTTTGTTCACCAAAATTGGGTACAGTATACAACTCGACGTGGCCAACAAAATAGGCTATATTTAAAACTTGAAAAAAATTTTCCGTGCGGGACCCGGTGCACCAATTTTTAAATTTTCACTTATCATAACTCGCTTAAAACACATTATTAAACAACCATCGAGGTATCATTGGATAGCTTTTTTAAGGGGCTTTAATTTTCATGTTGATGATGTTTTCATAAAATTTCATCTTGGCTATAAAATACGGCCCTGAATATTTTCGAATGCAGTTTTTCGCCAAATTAAGTATTTTATGCTCATTTCCACACAACCGCTCCCACATAGGCTTAAAGTGCGTAAAATTTGCTACAACATATGTGTCTTTCAAAAAAATTGAAGGTCCCGGACTATGGTTCCAAAACGCTTGAATATGCTCCAGTGTAAACTGTAACAGCGTGCAAGCGCATTCTTCGATCCATAACTGCGCTCAATGTCAATATCTCAAAATCGTAAGTATATCATCTAAGAGCTCTTACGGAGGTCTTCAAATGTTATATACATACTTTTATTGAAAAGTTTCAATTTATATGGGAAATTTCGTTCTGTACAATTAGAAGGCTTAAAAATCTACTTCAAAAACATTTTCGTCTGTCGAAACATACATCATAAGAAAGAGGATGAAATTTGATACAAGATGAACCCCTTTTAATGGAATTCCATGCATACGATCTTTTGTTCTAAATCAGAAAAGTAGTGCCAGTAGCCTCGCTGTCATTTCGCCCAAGAATTCACATATTAGGTTATTCGAATTAGAATATTCCAATCCTTTTTTTCTACAGTTTTTCCCATAAGGCCTTGTTATACTACTATTATGGCTTATAACAAAAGATTGTATGCATGGAATTCCATTGAAAGGGGTTCATCGTGTACCAAATTTCATCCTCTTTCTTATGATGTATGTTTCGACAGACGAAAATGTTTTTGAAGTAGATTTTTAAGCCTTCTAATTGTACAGAACGAAATTTCCCATATAAATTGAAACTTTTCAATAAAAGTATGTATATAACATTTGAAGACCTCCGTGAGAGCTCTTAGATGATATACTTACGATTTTGTAATATTGACATTGAGCGCAGTTATCGATCGAAGAATGCGCTTGCACGGTGTTACAGTTTACACTGGAGCATATTTAAGAGTTTTGGAACCATAGTCCGGGACCTTCAAGTTTTTTGAAAGACAGATATGTTGTAGCAAATGTTACGCACTTTAAGCCTATGTAGGAGCGGTTGTGTGGAAATGAGCATAAAATACTTAATTTCGCGAAAAACTGCATTCGAAAATATTCAGGGCCGTATTTTAGGGCCAAGATGAAATTTTATGAAAACATCATCAACATGAAAATTAAAGCCCCTTAAAAAAGCTATCCAATGCTACCTCGATGGTTGTCTAATAATGCGTTTTAAGCGAGTTATGACTAATGAAATTTTAAACATTGGTGCACCGGGTCCCGCACGGAAAATTTTTTTCAAGTTTGAAATATAGCCTATTTTGTTGGCCACGTCGAGTTGTATACTGTACCCAATTTTGGTGAACAAACTCGAAAAAAAAATCCTAGGGCAGGTCATAATAGGGGCCTGCTCGAGTCTTATGGACATCCTGTCTTAATTAGCAATATTTTTTACTTTAAGTATTAATCCTTTATAGTCTATTCTATCGCGGCTCAGCCCTCATGTCGTTCAACGGCAACTTGCATGTCTCAGGTAAACATGAGGATGGCCGGCGCCGTCCTTGGGCAATGAATTTTTTCTCTCTATCTCTTTCTCTCTATTTCTCTCTTTCTCTCTCTGACTGTCTAATCTTTGGCTCTGCTCTCTACACCCTCTCAATCCCCTCTCTCTCTATGTCTCTCTCTCTCTCACTGTCGAAGCTAGGGCTAGAGAAAGAGAGGAAAAAGAGGAGATGACTGAGAGATGGGTGGAGGCATGAAGAGAGTGAGAGAGAGAGAGGAGAGAGAGAACGTGAGAGAGAGAGAAGAGTGAGGAGGAGAGTGGGGAGAAAAATACTGAGAAAGAGAGGGTACGGTGAGAATAGATAGAAGCAGTTAGATAGTTGAGAGAGAGAAGCAGAGAGGGACGAGAAAAGGAGACAGAGAGAGAGCGAGGGAGAAAGGGAGACAGAGAGAGCGAGAGGAAAAGGGAGACAGAGAGAGCAAGAGAGAAGGGGAATGAGTCAGAATTGCGAAGCTTCTCTAAAATAAAATCAGAAACAAGGAAAAAGTTGAGAATGGACGAAACGGCCAGCAAGATGAAGAGAAAGCGGGCGGTTTCCTTCAACTCTTCACAGATGTAACTTGTGTTGTCATATTGTTCTCCTTCTTTTGTTCGAGATCCTTCTGTTCCTGTCGCCATACACGCGGCTCCCTTTCACTTCTCGAATCGTCATAAACATGCGTTGTCAACTTCTTCTTCATTTTGACCAAAATGCGGTCATTGAGTGGTAAGCCAAACTTATCGTCGTACAAAGCAAATTTCCTTGAAATTCATCATTGATCATCCGACGACGCGCCATATGAAATATCTTAGGAATACTTCTTTTTTCAGTGCTTGTTTTTCTTTAAAAGAATGAAATGTCTATAGTGGCTAACGAGGTTTATAGTAATGCACCAGATATGTATGTAGCTCTTTCAACATGTTAACACGTCATGATCCTTTTTTTAAGGTAAAGTTGCATTTTTTTTAATGATATATGTATGGAATGCGAGAAAGCGTAAAGTATAAGCTGCTTCTTTAAGATAATTACACTTTGCTTTTAAATACAGGTTACCAATAACCAATAAGCTCGAGCAGAACACGAGTTCAACTGATTGTGAGTTCGTTTGTCTCGTTTGAGTTCTATTACATATTCTATAATTGGTATGTTCATTGTTATATTAAAAAACATTTTTTTTTTTAATCTTTAAAAAAATTTTTGCTACGACGAGCTCAACAGTCGCGAAAAATCGTTCTGCAAGTCTACAAGCAGGTGGAATCGTGCAGATACATAAACGACAACTGCAACTAAATAAATAAAAAAATTAGCCGAGCGGACTCCACTATGAATAGGAGGACAAGAAAACGCGGTTAAATTTCGAAAGCCACACAGTTATGCAAAACAGCAGACTAATTATAAGAGAATGGGCAAAAGTTAAGAACTACTATGTACGACATTTAAAACGGCCTGCCATTCTCTGCTGAGAGGCAATGTTCGTCTATGGTTGGATCGGAAGTTTAAAAAAAAAGAAGAATTCAATTCAGCTGCCTCTCATCTGCGAGGATCGATAGGCTGCACGGCTGGTTCGGCCGTCCTGTCTGCTCGCTCTCTCACTGAATCATCGAGATTTGCCTCGGTCACGTTCTCCACCGCCGCGTTGCGCTATGGCTGCCTGTTTGCGGACAACTGGCATGCCATGTTATTAAAATTATTAGTTGCATAAATTAAAAAAAAAAATAAAATAAAATTCAAGAAAAAATTGGTAAAAACATATGCTATTAAGTCACTGACCCGTTCAATCTCTTGGTCCCGCGTTGGGAGGAACAGAATTACAGCCATCAATATCCCCTTCCCCTTATCCCCAGATGCCACAGATTTTACCTGCGAGGTTTTATTTTAATTTGATGTCAATGTCGTCACATCATTTAAGAGAGCCTCTCTGTAAGGATCAAGCAGCCCTCCATGGGGGCCTGCCCCGGGGTAAACATTTTTGATTTGGCTATCCAAAATTTTATCAGGGGTACCTATGCGCACTATGAAGAAAATTAGAAGGTCAATTTTGTTATAAAATTTTTTTTTTGCCTGGGCATGCAAAAGTAGGGGAAAAGTTTAAGTGCACATAACTTTCGTTAACATCAATATTTTTCAATTTTCTTTTTTTTATTGGCATTATCGTTTGATTCTACAAAAACTGCCCTGATGAGTTTCAGTCAGCTATTTCATTTTCACATCGAAAAATTACTTTTAATATTTGAATTTGACGGTTAAGTACCTTATACTCATTTGTGTGTGGGTGTTATATCTCAAAATGTAGAGCATTAAAAAACTGTATAACATACCTTCTTTTCGTTTAGCCTGGATGTCTCCCAAGCTGTCAAAAATAGCCTCAAATTGGCGTACCTCGGAGATGTGGGATTCAAGGAATGCGTGATAAAGAAGTTAAATTCTTATTGTAACATAAAATGAACCACTTCATTCGATTCAGCACGTGTTCCTTTTCAAGAAATCTCTAAAAACGTTCATAAAACTGTCGTTTTCCATGAAAAAAACCCATTTTGCGAAATTTCCGCTTTCGACAGAAAATGACCTAAAACTATTCGAATCGCTGTATTTTCAATATTTTCAGTAAGAACAAAATGCGGATAGTACTGTTCAGTACGTAACAAAATTCTCTACAACATGCATACTTTACAGCTGGATATGGCGTCCCTACGAATTACAGTATCGATTTTCCAAAGGCCGTCGCGCCCAAACTGACAGAAACGCATTTGGTAACTTTTCGTGAAATTTTAAGGTTTCTTACTCATCCAATATATCATTCTGCTCCATTCAGCATACTGAATTCAGAACCGATGTTTATTTTTTTTCCGAGTTTGATTTCATCAATTCTGAATGTTTTTTTTGCATTGAGGTTCCTCTTCGTATCTGTGAAATGTACGAAAAAGGTAGTGAAACAGATCCGCCAGTTTTCGTTAGTAGTTATATGTAAGTTCTGATTTATTTTTTTCATTGTCTGTTTGACAAGTGTCGAGTGGCTAGACAGACATAGCTTAGAGATGAATAAGTGCGATACCCTAGTCACACTTCAATTAGAGCCATTATGAGCAAGGCATTACCAAAAAGAATTGTGAATTGTGCTAATTAGGCGAGAGCACTGAAGTGCGATGAAAATGCCCATCCATTTCTCGCATTTTCATAAATTTGTCCATCCAGATTTCCCGACTTTAGTTTCATGAATAAGAGAAAATGTGCTTAAATTTGTTATTATAATGGTATGCAGTTCAATATCGCATTTTTTCGAAATCTTTATAGCCGCAAGCAATTTTTTTAAAAATCGTTATATAACAACAAAAAAACATATTAAGTCTCGTCCTTTGCTTAGACCTGCTCGAGCTCGATATAGTCCTAAAAATGTTTAACTGTGACATTGCCGTTCAAGATTTTAGCAACAGTAGTAATAAGCAATATGAAACAATTAGATTATTGCAACTTACACTTCGCTTCTGTGGCTTGCAGGTCTTGCAGAAATAGAAGATGGCGAGGATGATGACGATGGCGACAACGGCGAAAATGAGGCAAAGACTGGTCGATACTCCATGGTCGTCAACTGAAAGAAAAAAAATCAGTGGAATATAATGCCTACCAAATGCGTATAATTCGTTTAAAAAACTGTTCCGCTTACCAGGTGTGCACATCGCTCCTGAAAAGCCTTCCGCGCACACGCAATTGAACTCAAACGTCGTGACTTCCATGCATGTCGTGTTAGGGGGGCAGTCGCATATTTTGTTAACACTAAATAAACTCTGAACGTGTACAATAACCTAGATAACTCTAAAGATAGCTTTTATTACAATGAAATCAATTGAATGATGACAAACATCACGAATAAATTATTCTCCTACAGTACTTTTGTGTTCGGTTTGTCAGACACTGTGCCAAATAGGTATATAATCTTGCAAGTTGGTGCCGAATATATTGTTAAGTCCTCATATATTCCATGAATTTATCACTATTCTTAAAACTAGTTCTAACCATTCTAACCACACTTTCCAATATATTTTTTTTTAGAAATTCGAACGCATATAATACTGAAATAGAAATCCAGTAACAGCAATCAGTTATTGTTAGTCAATTTTAAGCAGACAAATTGAGAACTAAAAAAGTTTGATTATTGCAGATCGCAAGCTTTGTTAGCGTAATTCATCTTTAAAATGTGTTCCTTCGGTTGTTTCCGATGGGTTCTCCACATCTTCAGCTAATTCGGTTTGGGCGTGCGCAATTACCCTATGATCAGCAGTGATGCCAAACTGCGGGTCAGTTTCAAATTCTTCCTCTTCGTCTCCTTCTTGCGAGAACAGGTCCTGGAGCACCGCATCTGTTTCCTCAGATTCAGTCGGAATTGGTGGGTTCTATAAAAGATATTTTTGTTCTATGCATCCAGCGATTATCCTTTCTAACTTTCTTTTGTTGCTGAGCGAGGCGTGAGAAGATGGAAGCTATTTGGCGATAGTTTAAAAGCTCATGTGGTGCGAATAACAGCTTGTCTTGGCAGTCCACTGCGTTTCGCATACGTTGCTCTGCGGCGCGAGGGTCAGTTTTTACCTTAGTACGCCACCCTTCTTCGAAGATATTCTTGATAAATTCCTTGGAGCGTTCGGGAAGTCGCTCCCCTTTCTTACGGTCACGAAGTGCCCATCCTTCCTTGGTTTTCTTTCCGCTTTCAGTAGTTTCCTGAAGCAAAGGATATTATACATTATATATACATATATACATATATATATATATATATATATATATATATATATATATATATATATATATATATATATATAACTTTGAGTTATCAAACCTGCAGTGATGCAACAGCGGCCTGCACCTCAGGGTAGAAACGTTTCTCCTGAACACCTTCTAGTGCACAGGTATAATACTGTAAGGAAATGTCACGTAAAGTGAAGCGCTCCGGGATGTAGTTATGCTTGCCAATGAGAAGGTGTCTCGCAAGTTGGTGCGAGCTGAGAAATTCAGACATGCATGCCTCTTCGGGACACCGAAACAGATGGGTCTCAAGCGCGCATGTGTCGGAGTCTTCGGCTGCACAATCGCCTTTAGTCGAATCAAGCGGTGGGTCACAGGTTGTGCTTTCTCCTGAGCGCATGCGCTTTCCAGGTATCGACCAGAAGTCGACCATGTGGCTTAGTTTGCCTCCGCTCCTCCGGGTGCTTGAAAACACGCAATTCGAAGTCATTGTGGAATATGGAACAACTTTTCCAGAGCCGATGCGAGAGTGCCTGTAGGCGCGTACTCCTTCTTTTTCAAACACAAACGTATTGAGGGTTGAAATCCCGGGATTTTCGTTGTCGAAGCTTTGGCATTGGTCAGGGTTCTGACGTAAACAGAGAGTCCCGACAGTTGCTTACTGCCATGAAGAACAGCTTGAAAAAATTCGTCTGCATTTTTGACGTCATGTCCAGAGTCCACGTAATCGTGAACTTTACGTTTCACGACTGCAGCGAAGCGATCGCATGCCGACTTCCCTGCCTGAGCCTCACTGAAGAAGTACGAAGCGATCTCCACGTTAGTTCTTGCTGAGAGGTCATGCAGACTGGCGATCGTCGCGCTACTTTTGTAACATCCTGGCAAAGAAAAAGTGATAAAATAATAGCATTTCTAATAATACGATCATTACATACATGAAGAATATATTATCACATACCGGCGTTATCGGACCTAAGATGAACTTTCTTAATTCCAACACGAGATAGTTCAATTAGGGCATGAGCGAGATAAATTCCACTCTAACTTTCTCTTTGCGCCTTGGCAGTCGGTGCTCACTCGAGATACGATAGGACGCTCGTATGTCTCCTCAGTTGTCTTGCGGAGGACGGAGAAATAACAAGGCACGTCTTCTTCGACTGTCAACGGAAGCTTCACTTTATCACGAGGTGAAAGAACATCATCCCCTCCACGCTTGCTCCGATGTATGGGATATGCGTAAAATTCGAAGAGGAACAGCAGAAAAAGAAGAAGTAAGCGCATTTAGTCTAAATGAAAAGAAATATATGTACATATGTATGTATGAATATGCGAGAAGAGAAAGGGCACGTTTATAGTGAAACAACACAGAATGAAGAAGGCAAGAACAGTTCACAATATCTGAATTAACAGTTGAATAAGAAGATGCCAAGATATTTGCTATTTATGTGGCTTAATTAACCTTCGGCACTGTAATCAGTATTCGCCTATAAGTTCGCTCGTCATTAGGCAACGCCTCATCCTTAATTATTCATAATAATTGCTGTATTAGACCAATTCATTCTCGTTGGCAATGCCTTGCTAGTAATGGCTCTAATTGTAGGGTGACTATAGTATCGCAAAGCGTCCAAAGTAACATCTTGCATAAAAAGTGAAACAATCAGAATCCAAATCTGCAAAATAAACATCGGTTCTGAATTCAGTATGCTGAATGGAGCAGAATGATATATTGGATGAGTAAGAAACCTTAAAATTTCACGAAAAGTTACCAAATGCGTTTCTGTCAGTTTGGGCGCGACGGCCTTTGGAAAATCGATACTGTAATTCGTAGGGACGCCATATCCAGCTGTAAAGTATGCATGTTGTAGAGAATTTTGTTACGTACTGAACAGTACTATCCGCATTTTGTTCTTACTGAAAATATTGAAAATACAGCGATTCGAATAATTTTAGGTCATTTTCTGTCGAAAGCGGAAATTTCGCAAAATGGGTTTTTTTCATGGAAAACGACAGTTTTATGAACGTTTTTAGAGATTTCTTGAAAAGGAACACGTGCTGAATCGAATGAAGTGGTTCATTTTATGTTACAATAAGAATTTAACTTCTTTATCACGCATTCCTTGAATCCCACATCTCCGAGGTACGCCAATTTGAGGCTATTTTTGACAGCTTGGGAGACATCCAGGCTAAACGAAAAGAAGGTATGTTATACAGTTTTTAATGCTCTACATTTTGAGATATAACACCCACACACAAATGAGTATAAGGTACTTAACCGTCAAATTCAAATATTAAAAGTAATTTTTCGATGTGAAAATGAAATAGCTGACTGAAACTCATCACGGAGTTTAGAATTTGTTTAGAATCCAACGGCGATGCCAATAAAGAAAAGAAAATTGAAAAATATTCAGTTTGAAGCGAGATACGTCAATTCATATAATATACAAACTTTCAACTGTTCACACAAGAAATTTTTTTTGAAAAAAAATATTAACCATTTAATCTTGCTACTGGTTGCCTGTGTCATGCCTGACTATGTTTTCATACTCGAAATCCAACATCTGGATCTGGGGCAGGCCCTGCTGGAGGCATACAGAGAGGCTCTCTTAACTGATGTATGAATAAATGAATAAATTAAAAACATTTCCTTGTACGCAGTTTGCTGAATCACATTAGCGACAGGAAAATGTTTTGATTTTTTTTCTCCCTCATTCTAGATCTACATCTCTCTCTCTCTCTCTCTCTCTCTCGCTCTTTCTCTCTCTCATGCTCTCTCTCCCTCTCTTTCTTTCTCTCTTTCTTTTCTCTCTCTCTCTTTCTATCTTTCGGTCCCTCTCTTTCTCTCAGCTTGAACCATCTCCCTTTCCCCTGCTTTCATTTAGAGTAGCGCTGCACCCGTCAATTCCCAATCATTGCTCGCCGACTACTGCTCCTTTTTCCTCAAAATTTATTTTCTTTGATTCCGAATGCAAAAATAACCATTGAATATGATTCAAACATTCATTGTCTACATATGTACCTGCATATGGGTTCTATTCATCAACAAATGTAACCAGCCAAGTCGAGGGGTAATAGGAAGAAAGCTGACATTTGTGACACACAGCAAGATAGTTTCGTTAGAGAGCGTCGAGAATGAGAGAATAAGAGAACGAGAGAAGAGAGAATTGAAAGTGGAAACATTGATAAGAGAAATTGAGTGAAAAGGTCATACTGATTCTGAGAAATGAAAGAAACTTTCAGGAGGAAAATGGCTGACCAGAGAACCATGTCTCATTGTGAGAGCATGTAGAGGAAGCAGAAAAAGAACACCAGAAGTAAAAGACGAAGAAGGCCTGAAGCTCTGATTCAACCGTCGCCCTTTCACATGCACAAAGTGTCAAAAGTGGAGTGAATCTATTTACAATATTACTCATATTTCCTTCGTTGTATCTGGAACAAAAGAAGAAGAAAAATCAGACCATACAATTTATATATTCTAGAGTTGAAGGAACACTTGCGTCAAGTTGCGCAATCAATGAATCAGTTTGTGAAAGCTTGACAACGATCGATTTCCATTGGCAACAACTGCACGATGAAGCTCTATCTTAAATATGCCTAGCGCGAATGAAAATCACATAGGCAACGGCACCATATTTAGCCGAAGCAAATGATAGCAATATATTGAATATATGTATGTATTATATAATTAAAATACTTATCTTTGTGTGAAGTTTAGCAGTAAAAGTATTCAGCTACTTAATTATTTTAAAAGCTAAAGCAAGAAGTAAACGAAAGCGAATGAGTAAAAAAATAAAACCCAATGTTAAACCGGTCTCTTCCATTGTGTTTTGACTATTTCAAATTTTGTTGCTTGTTTTCTGCCGCCGAAGTAAGATCACCTTATTGCGGGGCGAGGTGAGGTAGGCTGATAATGAGAGAAGAGGAAGCAACTGCTAAGAGGATCATTATTGCAGGGTTGCAGAAGACGAAGCCTCAAGTCTTCGGGCATAATTGAAGTATTGCCAGTTGAAAAGTTTATTCGGATTGAACATAAATAAAGTTTCAAATCGATTTCTAACGAATATCCCAATCAGCGTTCAATACTCAGCATTAAAGTAACTAGTTTCAATTAAAAGTTCCGATAAAAAATTGGAAAAATCCGCCATTTTGTGAGAACTTTAATTGAGGAAATCAGCGAAATAATAAATGAAGAATAATAAGATCTGGCAATGAAGCGTCATCGCAATGTTTTTCATCATGCTATTTCAATTAATTAAATGAAATAGCAGATTAAATGAAAACAGTTCGACTATCAGTCTATCTCACAAGTTGTCAGCGTAACATTCAGCAGAATGGAAAGAGGCTGCGTTTTCTAGCAGCTTCGACTTTATTTCTGTACCAAGAAAGGGTAGAAATGAGGAAATTTATAATTTGGCATTCAATTGTTCAATTTGTCTTTATGTGTAGAAACTATTCAGAATAGACGGTATCTCTGCAGACCAGTTTTCTTTAGATGACAGATACTATGCTATTTGTTCAGTGAAAAATTTTCTGAACTGCATTGATTATTCATCAACGAGGCCGCCAAATATACACATAACTTCATTAAAAAATCTTCTTGATTGTATGTTCAGCCACCATTTCAAAAGTGAACAAATACAATCTGCATTGTGACAAAAAAAAGATAAAGACTCTAGATGAAAGCAAATACGAATATTGTAGTCATTGCAGGGAGACTGGCACGAAATGAGAATGAATTTGAGCAGCTGATGCTAAAGGAGAGGAACTCATCACAACGTGCAGCTTCAGCTTCTATGATCCGCATATAAAATGGCGGGTGGAATACTGCTTCTCACATAATGATGCATTATTTTCGTTGATACCGATTGGATTTAACTAATTCCGAGTGCTTCCCCCCCCCCGCCCCCCAAAGGCTCAGAATACCTCGGGCGAATGGGACATCTCCAAGCAGCGCGAGGAATGGAAGGACCGGCTCCACTCCATGGTACTTTCGGGTCTCTACCTCCCCTGACTTCTTCTCTGACGGTGTCGTCCGAGAGACGGTCCACCACATTCCGGACGCTCTCCGAATCCTCTTCCTCCCGTTTTCCCTTTACCGTCTCCGTGCCAACCCGGGCGTTCTTGGTGATGATCGTCATGCCCACCAACCAAAAAAAAAGCAGTGGTTCCGTTCCGCTCGTCGTTTTTCTTCCTGGATTCGCGCGTTCCTGTCTCAGTCCGAGATCGCACAACCTAAAAACGCCCTCCCAGGCTGAATCCAATCAATAAACCCTCTCGTTTCTTTCCACTAAAATGCAAATGGAACCATGGAATCGATTCGCAGATATAAGAATGAAGAGAGGGGGACCATAGAGGGAGAGCAAACACCGAGAGAGAGAGAGAGAGAGAGAGAGAGAGAGAGAAAGATAATAATTGATGTGAAGTAGTGGTAGGCAGGTGTCCTCACTGCTAAACTCTCTGTCAAATCCTCACGTTTACGTTAATTTAAGAATTCACCGCGAATTAGTATTGCGAACTCGCATGATATTTGCCGATTCGTTCATTAAACAGCCATGATTTTGCTTACAATTTTTATAGTTGTTTCAGGTCAATGCCTTCATAAACAAGGCGAATTCGAATTTATCGCCATCCTAAATATGGCTTTATATTCGTACCGGATATAACACAGGAATGGTACGCCATAGTGTTTGTTTCCGATTTAAGTCATATCAACATTTTGAGAAACAGATGAAGGCTAGAGACTCTCTTTTGGAGAGGATCACTATGTCAGTTTGCAGCAAGATAGAAAGAGGGAGAGAGAGAGAGAGGGACGGAGATCTGAAACTTCCACCAATTCGAGACTCGCAAGACGGATGTGAAGACGGATGTGCATCTGCGTCTTGTCTTCGAGGGTCGCTCTTTCTCTTCCTTTTCTTCTTCTGGTTGTTGGCACTCAATTGATTCCTTCTCCGTTCTCTCTTCACTTGGTCTTCTTCTGCAGCAGCTCTTCATAATGAATAATAACAAGGAGGCCTTTAGTCATGGTGAACAATAGACTCTGATTTAATCTTTTCGAACCAGAATTTTATTAATAAAAAAATATTATATTGTAATAGTATCCATATATTTTTCAATAACTCTTGCAGTATAATGTCATTAAAGTGTACTTGAAGTTGAATATAATCTGCAATTGTGCTCTGAACTACAGATTGAAGTGAGCCGTCCACTCTCTGGCCATGCGAGCTGGAGTTGGTCACTCTGCGAATGCTGTTAGAGAAGAGAGCGCTGGCAGTCATCCGCCGTCTCTCCTTCGACCCTTCTTTGTCCTCTCGTCTTCTCCACCGCTGCCACAAGGACATGGTCAGTAAATATAAATACTTCTATTTTACTTGGAAATTGTTCTATTCCAATGTTTGATGCCACATTTGAAGAAGAGATTACATTAACCTTTAAAGGAACTAGCCATGGAGATTAGATGCTGCTTATGAAGAACCAACGTTTGAATTCCCGCATGATATTGCAAAAAGTTTTGGCGGTCTCCATGGACAGCTCCTTAAGAATTATAAATATTTTTTGGCACTTTGAAGGCACCTGCCTTTGCTCTAATGGAGCGACTGGCGTCCGGAGGCGTGCGCCATTGCAATCTCGCGGCTACTAAACTGGGCGCAGCGCCACTGTTGACTCTTTTCGCGGCGCGCTCTCCCTGCCCTTCCCCTTTGCGTCTTTTCGTCTACAGCTTTGAATGTCTTTTTGAGTGTTGTCTTGCTTTAAATTTTCAGTTGTAAGTGACCCAACTTATCGGCCGCGTTGTCACCATTTACATGTTTATGATCACGTATTTATAGATTTCAACTGTAATGCACATTCAAGTGGCCATGCATGTAGGCAAGGAATAATTTTGTTTGAAAATGTAGAGTAAAAAGTTTTACTCAGCTCTAGATATCACTGCAAATTCGGTTATTTTGCCCCTTCGGCCTGTTGGCCTGTAGCCTGTTGCCTTGGGCAACTTTCTCCCGTAAACTTTTCGCAACGTTTTTTCTCCCTGAACATTCCCGATTCTTCGCAGCTGTGCCAAGCCCTTCATTAAAAACAAAAATGAGCGAAATGTGGCTTCCTTCTTGATTCACATACATATGTATGAAACAAAAATCAAAACACAAATTGAAGAGAGCGGAAATCATTCTTGAAGCTACAAAATAACTTTTGCCAGGCAAGCTTCGTCGAAATAAATCTGTCTACGTACATTTTACGTTGATAAATAAAGATGCATACAATAAATAAACACACTAGTACACTTATAACTACATATGTAATTGAAAGCCAAATTGGCGTACGACGTGTTCATTACGGCTACATGATAAAAAATTATAAAAAATATAAAAATGAGATATTATTGATCCAGGGGAATCGATATCCATCGAGCTATCGTAAATGCCGCGCTCTAAGTGATCGCCTTTGACCGAGTTTGGGAAAGAGGAGTCAAGAATGGTCATCACAAACCCGAGAGAGGAAAAACTCCGTTTTAAATTCGCGCATAATCACTTGAATCGTGAAACGCTCCCATAAAATTCAGGAGAAATTGCGGTGATGAGTCAGGTAGCGTTCATGGTGAGAGCATCAAAAAGGGCGATCGTCATCGAGAATCAATGAATCAGACGCAGCCTTGCGTGGAAACTGTCGCATGGGCACTTCTCTCCTTTCTTCAACCATTACTTTATTTGTTTATATATTTATTCGGGAATCGTACATATTTATTCAGGAATCATAAATTCGAAGATGTATTGCGAAAGTGTACATACATATGTATGTATATAATTAGCAGTGTGACAATTAAAGAAATTATCTGCGTGTTGCTTCAAGAATGTTTGAAACTAAAAGAGAGGGGAGAGCACATTCTTTTTATGCCAGCCCCCCCCCCCCACCGGAAAGAAGAATATGACCTCTTTCAGGTGAAGTTTACAACTATACTATATAAAGGAAAGATGTATGTACCTTAAGAAATATTATTATGTACTGACATACATACCTATGTATAAAGCGGAAGTTCGCATAAGAAGGAAAAACATTTTGGCGATTCTACGGGGGCCGGCGAAACAGGTGCCGATAACTGTGTACCCAGCCGGAGGACCTCCCTCGTTCTCATTCAATATCAGATGATCTGCAAAAACAATCAGAAGTTCTTCCTTATTTCGGAACTCATCTCGCTGTCGACCTTCCCATTGTGAGTATTACGTTTTTTTTTTACGAATACAGTACCGTGCAAAAATATACGAACACCATGATATTTTTCAATATTTTCCTTCAACGTTAACGAAACTTCATGAAATTTTCAGGGTTGTTTCTGTATGCTGTCAGAATTATACAAGCAGATTATTGGTTTCATTGATCCAACACAGGGCTTGAAAAAAATCAATAATTCGAATTACTCTGTTTTGCACATTCAGGCATGCAAGACAAAATGATTTATTTCTTGGATATTCTGGTAGTTAATATTAGATAGATAGTAGATCTAAATTCTAGAACATCCCTGCGATAACTTTTTGATCTAATCGTGATTTAATCCTATGCCATTACACGTTGCCTACCTTCAGTTCGAGATTCATTCGCTCGGTTTCAGATGAAGAAGGTTCAGCGGGATAAATACAATCATTTACTGCTATTCCCAGAGTATTAATGATATCCAAATATTTGTAATTAATTACTAAACTAATTCAAACGGTTAATTCAAACGAATTGTGGAAATTAGGTGCTAACTATTTGTTCGCACTTTAAACGCCGCGTTCAACTTTGGCCCGCACCGCAGAAGTGCTAAAAGTGGTGTTGTGCAGGGTTTCGTTGTTGGAAAACGGTTTTGTCTATCTATAATGATAGTGAATAGGATTTTCAACTTTCAGCAGCCTTATTTCATCCCTGGCTTCATGATTCCACAAAGGGAGGGGCAGATCGTTTGAATGTACCCTGGCATAGAGTACTACCGTGCCCAATAAGGCAGGAAACTAAACCCGAAAATTTTAGATCGAGTCAAAACTCCCCATAATCGATGCAATAGAGTATTCTGCGATAGTATATAACTCAATTAGTTGATTTAAAGTTGTATTTGATGTAGAACAGACAGCAGGACTCTATGCCAGGGTACATTCAAACGATCTGCCCTCCCTTTGTGGATTCATGAAGCCAGGGATGAAATAGGGCTTCCGAATATGAACAATCCTAGTAACAATCATTATAGATAGGCAAACCCGTTTTCCAAATATGGACCCATCCACAGCACCACTTTTAGCACTTCTGCGGTGCGGGTCATAGTTGACCGCGGTGTTCAAATTGTTCACAAACAGTTTGCACCTAATTTCCACAGTTCAATTAACCATTTGAATTAGTTTAGTAATTACCTGCGAATATTTGGACATCATTAATACTCTAGGAATAGTAGTAAATGATTGAATTTATCCCACTGAACCTTCTTCATCTGAGGCCGAGTGAATGAATCTCGAACTGAAGGTAGGCAACATGTAATGGCATAGGATTAAATCACAATTAGATCAAACAGATATCGCAGGGTTGTTCTAGAATTTAGATCTACTATCTATCTAATATTAGCTACCAGAATATCCAAGAAATAAATCATTTTGTCTTGCATGCCTGAATGTGCAAAACAGGGTAATTCGAATTATTGATTTTTTCAAGCCCTGTATTGGATCAATGAAACCAATAATCTGCTTATATCATTCTGATAGCATACAGAAACAACCCTGAAAATTGCATGAAGTTTCGTTAACGTTGAAGGAAAATATAGAAAAATGTCATGGTGTTCGTATATTTTTGCACGGTACTGTATATGCGTACTTTTTCATACATATCTTATTGTATTTATATATATTTCTAGTTCAGCGATGACATCAAATTGACGGTGTGTAAAATTTTTTTTTTTTATATTTTTACACAACTTGCCGTCATCTTTGCGGTATGTCGTCACCTTTAGCGTCGCACCACAACGCTTGAAGGCGGGGCCGGAGACGTAGCCAATGGCTAATGCTGTCGAAGCGGTGCAGTCAAGGCAGAGATAGTACGAGTCTAGAATATACAGTATGCATAGATGTATGTATATACATACCTTACCAATAATAAATGGCTAAGCGTGGGTTTGTATCAGATTTATTCTGGGACCTTCCATGCTCCTCCCGATTTAATAGCCCAAGTTTGAGGTATCAAAATTGTAAAAATTCTTGAGCACAATACTGCATGTAGGCATGTATGCATACATATGTACATAGCTGGGCAAACTTTGGTCAGTGCCAGCGTTCTGATCAGCGGTATATCTTTTTTAAATCGGAAAGCTTTTCGACGCAGCCATAAGCGTGTTCGTCCTTTGCCACAGTCGCTATTTGTACTGCAATTGGGAACACGTTATTAACATTCTAAATAAGATAGAAACTTTATGAAAACAATCTTTGGGCAAGAAGCAAGTTAAAATATACCATAATTTATATTCAATTCCTTACTTTTCTTGACCTGCCTCCCATCTAAAATATTTCCTAAAACTAATCATTCAACTTCACTATTGCATGCAGACATGCTAGAAGTTGCCTATGTTCTGAAATGAAAATGGTGATTGTTAAGAAGCTTAGACATTTCGTCACACTCTGCAAGACTCGTGGAATAGTAGTGATTGAGTAGTACCTTGAGCTCTTTGCTTAACTTCACAATTTTGATGGTGAATAAAGCTATATGCAAACAAGGCTAATGCTTGCCAATGTTTCCAAAAGCCGGAGAGCTCGTGGACATTTTGTTACACTCTGCAAGACTCGTGGAATAGAAATGAGCGAGTCCGTCCACTCGAGTCATCCGATAAAGGGTGAGTTTCCATGCGGCACTCGTGGTCGGCATGGGCGTTGATGATGTTGACTTTGTGGTCACTGTCGTTGATAGCGTCGTTGTTTTTGATGTCGTCCTGCAATCAATCGACAATTAATCACCGTTCCATTATTTTGTTAGAAAACGAAAACTCTAGAAATTCTTTAAAAACTCCAGATATTCCTTCGGAAATACAGAATCTTACATGGCTGGTGTTGATGTCGCAGTTGAAGTCAAAGGCTTTGACGTTGACTTAGTAGTTCCTGTCGTCAATAGCGTCGTCATTTTTGAGGTTGTCCTGCAATCGATCGATAATTAACCGATCGTTTCTAAACCTTGCAAATAAAGAAAACTCCAGATATTCTCAAGTAACAACAGAACCGTACTTTGTAGATGTCGAGGTCGCAGTCGAGAACGTAGTCGGGGTCGAGGTCGACGCGACGTCAAAGACGTCCACCTCCTTGAACCCTTCGCCACATGTTAATGTCGCTGCCGTCTGTCTCTCAAAGACAGTTGAATCGGCTGTAGTAGCTGCGATCGCGGTCCATAGAATAGTACAGTCGCCCGCTGGATTTATGACTACGCCGGTGCACGAACTGGCCTGAATTTCGTTTGTTTATTTCTTTTGAAATTTAGATTAACCTATATGTTTATATACTGCCATGTGATAGATCCCCTTGCATTCACATTTTCCCGATAAGCACATTTATATCAAGTATTTGGAGTGGGCTCGGCAAACAATAAGGTCAAGGAGCAAAATATGTTCTGTGTCTCTTTTCTAGTAGTTAATCCACTTTTGACTGACTAGGGTCAGAGACACTGAAAACTAAAAATTATAGTTATTACCATCTTTTTATTTCCATTATCTATTCCTAATTTTTCTGTTATAAAAGTTCTAGTCCATTTTCTTGCTAGAGGATGCATTGGACGCACATATGAAGCTCATTTACTTGATGAAGGCTAACAAAGAACTATTTTAAGTGGAAAAGAAAAAAAGTATAAACCAAATGGCTCGCCTTACCGCTTCAGTCACACATTCCTCGAAGCATTGACGATGCTCGGGAATACTGTAAGGCAATGAGCCACTCTTGCGCTGGAAACGAGTGACGTCCGAGAGAACCTGGCGGAGAGAGAGAGTGAGAGAAAGAGAGAAAGAGAGAGAGAGAGAGAGAAAAGTGAGAGGAAGAAAGAAAGAGAGAAAGAATGAAAGAGAGAGAAAGAGAGAGAGAGAGAGTGTGTGTGTGAGAGAGAAACAGAGATAGAAAGAGAATGAGGGAGAGAGAGAGAAAGAGAAGAGCGAGCAAGAGAAAGATTTTTGTATGTCTTCAGTCTGAGTGAACGTCTAATTTTTCTATCTGAAATAGGTACATATCTAATTAGGCTTACCATTGGCTTCTATTTAGGTTCTTTCAAATGGTAGTGACAAGAATGCACAGCTCATTCAGGGTTTTATTACCCCTATCAACTCTAGATTAAATGATTTGGTTAAGAACCTCGATTAGGAAGGCGAAGTACAACGCGCAGCGCATTCTTCTGAAAAAATGGAGCAGGGAAGAGTCGTCACCAAGCGATAGTTCCTTCGTGAATGAAATGTGCCTTCCGTGGCACCTTTTCGTGTAAGCCCCTGTTCATCTCCCTCTCCTTGTTTTTTTTCTTCTCTCTAGTTACCTTGCTCTCTCTCACTTTTTTCACATTCTTGCTCCTGCTCTCTATCTTTTCATTTTCTCTCTCTCACTCTCTCCCTCCCTCTCTACTTGCCATTCTCTCTTTCATTTCTATTTCCTTGTCTCTCTATCTCTATCACTCTGTCTCCCTCTGTCCTTGTCCTCTATCTCTCTCTCTCATTCTAGCTCTCTCATAACCTTTTCCCTTCTCCCTCTCCTTCTCTCACCGCTTCTCATTTAACATGACATGCATGTTCTTGTCAAGAAGCTATTCTTCAAACAATCGACCTTGTTGCCTTGGGCAACTTCAAACCGTATTCATGCGTCCAGAAACTATTTGTTTTTGCTTGCAACTGACACTTAGCAAAGCGACTTCCTCTCTTCGTCGCTATTAGGAAGCGAATATGCAGATGAACGCTGAGATCTCAAAACGCTCGGAATATCCGCTGGTTGGTGGGGCAGCATTGCAAGATGTTCAAGCAAATTCTTGTTATTCTCAGTCAATGTATTGTCTATGTGCAGCAAAGATGTCTCGCACCGAGCCATCTTTACGTTGGAAATTCGTAAATGCCTCAGATTGTCTGTCAATTGAGCGAAAGCGACTGGTAGAGTGAGAGACAGAGAGAAAAAGATTCAAATGGAGGGAGAAGAGACTTACGTGTGAGAGAAGTGAGAGAATTGAGATAGAGACAAAGAGAGAGAGAGTGAGAGAGAGCGATGGTGTGTGGGAGGGAGGGTAAGCGTGAAGGAGCATACATTGTTTTTAGATATCTCTTTACCGAATTTATTCCAATGAGAACCACCTATTTAGAGGGCTAATAATGAAAGTTACTATACTTCTACCTGATTAGATACCTTAGGTTTGTTTTACAGTATTATACGCCAACCGAGTTTTTTAAAAGACAAACAGATGAGGGAACAAATTAAAGAGTCTAAAAAGTTATCCCTTTTAGTGAAATCGCTCTCTTTCTCTATATTTCTCTGTCTCCCTCTCTATCTTTTCTTCTCTGTAGTCTCTGTCATACATATCTTATCCCCTATCATTCCTTCTCTCATTATCTCTCGCCTCTCTTACTCCGTTCATCTCCTCTTATTATCTCCCTCATGTGCAATCTTTTGGCACCGGGCTATTTTGCTAACTGGGAACTCTCAAATAAATATAGCCGTGTTGCCTTTGGGAACTTTCTCCAGTTCCTCTTTCGAATGTTTTTCCCTTCTTTGACTGAACTTTCCATTTGCTTCGCAGCTTTCCAGGTCCTCCATTGAAAACAAAAATGAGCGAAATTTCATCTAATAATATTCTTACACTGCTTTTTACTTCTTGATGATCATCATCCTCAAGGAATCATTCATCCTGGTAGTGACCGCCAGAGAGATCGATGGCCACGGCGCGATTGTGGGTGCTCTCGTATAGACGTAGGAGTCATTGAGATGTATCTGGGCAAGAAGCCATCTTGATACAAATTTTGATAGTACATACATAGTCATACTGTAGAGTATGATGACCAAACGTGACATTGTTTTTTTCGCTCACAACGATGAGATTTCCATGATAAACAGTGGTGTAAGCGTACTTCCAATCCGAGTGGTGACTGATCGGGTAGGATGACCACTCGTACTTTGGGCATCCGGTATTGCAGTAGTGGGTGATCTTCAGAAAGTACAAGTCCTGTAGTAACAAAAGTTGTGCCAGGGTTCTTCTTCTGTTCCTCTTACACAACAATACAAGCAATCTGTTTATGGGCAAAGCAAGCAAACAAGCAATCAAATAAGCGATGGATCAATGTTCAGTGGTTCATGTGGAAGTGAAGAGAGAGGGAGAAGGACAGCCGCTCGGTCAACGTGGGCGGAGGATACGCTCCCTTTTCCCCGCCTCCCCCGCCGCCGGCACAAAAGTATCTTCAGGAAGCACTTCTCCTGTGACAACACAAAAGTAGTTGTAGATTACGAGAAAATTAGCACTTTGTGACTACTAAGACGACCTGCTCTTTCATTCGTCCTCTACCCTCTCCTACGCCGCCGCCGATTCGCGCACCCTTGAATCCGATCCATTCGACGGCTTCGAGAAGAAGAACGTACACACAAAAAAAATTGTTTGGAACAAACATTGTTTCGGGGCAAAACTGAAACAATATTGTTCGGTATATCAAACAATTTGTTTTAATTGTTTGATATGTCAAACAATATTGTTTCAGTTTTGCCCCAAAACAATGTTTGTTTCAAACAATATTTTTTGTGTGTAGTAGAGATGGCAGCAGAGAACGACCGGAACACACTCGTCTCCAACCTGCGGTACTCGAAGACGGAATTTCTCCGCGCTCTCCTTCGATCTCTTCCCCTCGTTGTCGACATGTGTCACCGCCAAATTCTAGGGCCCGAAAATGGGATTTGGCCGGCCCGGCCCAAAAGTTTTGGGCCATTTACCATCTCTGATCGGCGTTCACTGTGGGTTGGATGGTGCAGGAATCGGCAGTTGCGGCGACGCACTGCACAACTCTCTCTATTTTCATTATGCCACGGAATCATACATATATAACCACCTACATTTATACCTACAAATTTTTTTTTGATCCTTGCACTTCGCAAGGTCCGTCTTCAAATCGATAAGCAAGCAAGTTCGTAAAAAGCATTATACGACCTTAAAAATTAAATTTTAAAACAAGCGAAAGAAATCGTGCCGAAGATGTGTTGAACCAATGACAGAAAGATAAACGCTACTTACTGCGCCATCCTTTCTTGTTATTTTGGTTGAAACAGTTGTTAACGCAGGCACCTTATTGATGAATGAGATTTTCACGCATCTTGAAATGGGAATAAAAAGATTTCTAGAGGAATTCGGATCCTATTTTTTTCATTTCGGACCATCCAATGTGATGGTCAATCCATATGCAAAATATCAGAATTTTGAAAATTAAGGGTTTCTGGCAGTTCTCTGGTTTATTAAATGGTTTAATAATATAGTTTTTGTTATAGTAATTAATTATGATAACTAGCTTTAGACATAGTTTGTGTGCTCTATTTCGCTACACTTTGAAGGTTTTTGAGGATCTTTGAGTGCGATAATTTCAGTAATAAGAGAGAATTACATGATATCGCCGAATTTTCATATAGTTAACATGACATTTAAAATTGTTTCTTTTTTTGCCATCTTGGGCTGGCTACAGTAGGAAAAGGAATGGGCGATCAAGTGTGTCTGATAGCCTTCGCGTGACCAGATGATGTATCAGAGTGCAACTTATCAAGAGAGCAGTTGCGAGAGTTCGATCGAAGCGACATAAACATGAGGCATGCTGCAATAAAACTCATTGTTTGTCACGAAATCTATGCACTTTGGGTACAAGAGGTGAGTATTCTCCGAATGCATCATTTCATCTTCGCTCGCCTCTGGTGTCTGGCCGCTTCTCTCTTCCCGTCTCGCAGCAGACATGGCAGGCCAGCTCATTCAGCTCACCCCCGGCACCGAAGTCAGTCGCAGGCTCCGCCCAGCCGTCCACTCTCAATTTAACGCTCCTTCCACCCTATTTGATAGTCTCGCATCTAGCCGTAATAGCAAATTTCGTCCTGAATATTTCAACCTCATGCAACAACCAATCGTTTTCTCGAACAAAATGCAAAATGATTTTCAGATAGCTGCTCATTAGTAGCTAATAATTGAACTGTTAATCGATAATATCCCTTTTCAGCTCGGCGGAAGGTGGACTATCGTGCAGAAGCTGCCAGGAGCTCTTTACGAAGTCCAGGACAGACGGGATCGCCTGAAGTATGCGCTCAAGGTCGAAGGAGCCAACGAGCAGGCGCAGGTTCATTTTATTTAATTCGATGAATAATGATTAGAAAATAGGTTGGCAAGACTGTAATTTTTACACTAAAATCATGACTGATTTACATGTAAAGTAGTAGTAGTAGTTTTAGGTGCTCAAGATGGAGTATTACATGCTCTCGAAGCTATCGTCGACTGGGCGTCACTTCTGCACGCTGAAAGACGCGGTATGGAGCCAAGAGAAAAAAACTTCATTAAAACAATATGATTAATGTAGTAGTACATTCGTGTATTGCCGCTTCTGCCGTGGGAGTATGCGGCACTCTCTCATTCTTGCATGCCATTTCGCAGGTCGTACAAGAAAAAAAGCACAAGCGCAAGAATGAGCGTGCGGCAGTTTAAAATCACACATAATCTTTTTTTTTGATGGTCGCCCTCATATAAAAGATTCCGTAATTTTCTCTATGGCCATTACTTTCGAGCGGGAACTGAGAAAGCACCAGCAACGAATACGAAAGAGACACGCAAATATTTAAATAAGTAACTGCAAGTATGGAAGAATATGAAAATAGCGATTAGAAAGGCGAAGGAAAATTGGCTAGTTTAATTTGTCTGCGTTTCTTCAACGGTGAACTGTTCTTTAAACTTGAACACTTTACTCGTAAAAAGGACAAAAAAAACCTTGGCCAACTGCTGAAAATGCTAAATAATTATTGATTGCATAGGTATAAAAAAACTAACATATTAATTTTAAGGATAAAACTTTTATTCAGGACAGCGTTGGACACTTTTCCTACTTGGCAATGACCCTTGTCGGCAAGTCGTTGGAAGATCTTTGCAAGGAGCGGCCGGCAGGCCACCTTCCGCTCACCACGGCAATGTCTCTCGGAATCCAGACACTCGAGGCACTTGAAGGTTTGCGAGACATTTTCATTTAATTCATTTTTTTCCATTATTTGTTTCATTGCTATTTGAAGTAAAATGTGTGCAAAGGAATTTCTTGAATGGAGAATATCTAGCACAACATTCCAAGAAAGATGGAAAAAAATAAAATAAAAATGTATAATAAAATAAAATAAATGAATAACGCAAGGGAACGAATGTTCAGATCTGCACCGCGCGGGATTTCTCTACCGCAACATCAAGCCGAGTCACTTTGCCATGGGCAGGGCCGAGCTCGGCGAACAGCGCAAGGTGAATTTTATGTGGGCTTTTTTTTGTTGCCTTCTCGAGACAACCCTATTTGAAGAGGTACTACTATTCTAGTACTAGAGTATATTCAAAAAATATATATATATTAAACAAAAGCTCTCCAAACTGCATTTTAGTGTTACAGTATCCCTTATACAGGTGTACATCCTCGATTTGTCCTTGTGCCGCGAGTTCAAGAGGTCGGGCGTGAAGCTCTAGCCGCGCCGAGCCGCCCACTTCCGTGGCACCGTCCGCTACGCGCCCATCGCGTGCCATCACCACAAGGACCTCGGTCGCTCGGACGACGTCGAGAGCTGGTTCTACATGCAGGTCTCGAGAGGAAACACAACCTTTGAAGTTCCCGCCGCCTTATCAATTTGTTTTTTTGTTTTTGTTTTTTTTTGGAATTTGAGGCTTTTGTCTCTTCAGTGTTTTTTTTAATTCCCTGCCTTGTGAATGAATTTTTTTTTATTAATTAAAATAAAAATAATGTTTACTAAAAACAGATATTTATTTGGAGTCTTTCATTATAATTTTTTGTTGTTGTTGTTTCAGGTGGAGCTTACCTCCGGGAAGCTGCCGTGGAAGGATGAGCAGGACAAGGACGACGTCGGCAAACACAAGGAGCGCTGCCGTCAGACGCCCGACATCGGCGATCTCTTCTCCAGCTGCCCGCCCGAGTATGAGCAGATCATGGTGTCAGTATTTGTTTATTGTTTTTGCTTTAATAAAATTTTATGAAAATAAAATAAATTAGAATACTATATTTTGACGAATAATAAATATGCAATCAAGAAAATGTATCATTTCTAATATTAAACCATGGTGTCACGTTTGTATGAACTATTCATTATTTCGTGTTAAATAAAAAAAATAAATATCCGTTTATTCTCAGGTGAATAATTAACCATTTGAAAGTAACGCTAATTTGCAGCATTAATGACCAGCACAGCTTCTATGACAAGCCCGACTACCAGCGGTTCTACGCACTCCTGCAAGAGGCGCTTGCCAACCAGCAGCCGTTCGCGTGGGAGTGAGCAGGCCGGCCTTCACTCCTTCTTTCTCTCGCTGTCTCTCTAGCTCGAGCTATCGCTCACTCTTGCATTCGATTCTCCTCATCACCTCTCACCTCTCCTCTTCACTTTCTCTCGGCTGCTTCTTTCCTTTCTCCCTCCATCCATCCATCTCTCTCTCTCTCTCGCTGACCATCTGTCAACTCCAAATAGTCAGATAAAAGAGTGCTTTAATTCAATTCACACACATTCTTGTGGTACGAGAATTGAAAAAAATTGAAATGTAAAACAAAATTGAATATGAATATTTTTAAGCATTTCTCTAGTCATTTCTGTACTTATTTTTGTCAAGTCTTCTCTCTAACATGAGATTTATGATTTAAACAATTAATGATGCTGATGGTGAGACGCAATTAGGCACTCATGGCATAATATGTTGTAATATGTACATCTATTGGAAAAAATATTATGATCTTAAAAATATAACTTTGAATTACCATTTTGGCGCCAACTTAAATCTTCATGTTTGAAAGCTATTAGTGTCGGTAGAAAAAAACTGCACCCTTACACTGTACTGAGAACTTTGATTCAATTTAATTCAGTTTAATTCAATTTTATTCAATTTTATTGAATTTAATTCATTCTAATTATTGTTCAATTCAATTTTTAGTTCGATTTCATTTTTTTTAAGCCATATACATACATATGTATATGAAAACAGTGACAAACAACATGGCGTAAATCAGATTTTCAAATTAACTTTTCTTTTTTCTCTCACGATAATCTGTGAATTGCCGCTAATGAACTGGTAAAGTGTGCCTATATTGACGTGGGATGCAAGGGAACCAAACAAATATGTATGTAGGCATTCGCTTCCTTTCGACACAAACACACTTTTCTCTCTTTTCCCTCACAACATTATTAGCGTGTGCTCGTATTCTTGATAAACAAATTACAAGAAAAACGACAAAAATCAAGAAGTTAGAAGAAGGATGAATATTTGTTCGCGTCATGAAGGAAATCAGCGAAGTAGAAATGATTTCTTCTATCTTTAAAGTAAGCGTCGCTCTCTTCTCTTTCCGTTCCTCTCTCTCTCTCCTCTTTTTCCCTCTCTCTCTCTTTCAATCTCTTTCTTTCTTTCTCTCTCTCTCTTTCTTTCTCTCAAGCACCTCACTTTTCGTTATTTTTAGTTCCTTTCACAAGCTATGTACATACATTAGAGATCACCAATGCAGACATCCGGAGTTTCGCTCCATGAATAAGTGAGGTGAATATTAGTGCTGAACAGAAGAAGTAGAAAGCATTTGGAAGGATTAAGAATATAAACAGAGAGCAAGATAGAGAGAGAGAGAGAGAGAGAGAGAGAGAGAGAGAGTTAGATATAGAGAGGTAGAGAGAGCAAGAGAGAGATATAGAGAGTCGGTTTGTTTCTAACAGTGATAAATGATGATATGAGGATCCAATATAGCGGGTTTGAAAAAAAACAGACAATAGAGAGATAGAGAGAGAGATTGAGAGAGAGAGAGAGAGAGAGAGAGAGAGATGGAGCGAAGGACACCAAGAGAAATGAAAGACACTGGAAGCATTTGATCTGATTGACAATCGCTGTGTCAATCTGCTAAGATCTCAACTTCTCACTTCTGTCTCTCTTCTCTCTCTCTCTCACTCTATCTATCTATCTATAATCTCTCTATCTCTCACTGTCTATGTCAGCCTCTCTCTTTCTCTCTCTTTCTCTCTCGCTCTCTCTCTCTCTCTCTTTCAGTTGTTACATACTTCTCTTCTGCCAGAAGAGACATTCTGCTCGTCTGAGTGGCGCCTTCTTTGACATGCTCGTTATTCCCGCTGCCTCGCCCGTATTTGCTGTCAGCATCTGTTCCTTGTCCTGGCTCCCATTCACTCTCTCTCTCTCTCTCTCTCTCTCTCTCTCTCTCCTTCCCTCTCTCCTTTCTCTCTCTCTCTTCACTCTCTCTCTTTTCCTCTCTCCTTTCTCTCTATCTCTCTCTCTCTATTCTCTCTCTCCTTTATCTCCCTCTCTCTCTCTTCTCTTTCTCTCTCTCTTCTCTTTTTCTCTCTCTCTCTCTATCTCTCTCTAATCCATCCCATTCCCCTTCATTCGCCCTCGTCACGATCAATGGCCGTATGTTTGCAGCACTACCGCCCCGCAGGCAATGCCACCAGCGGCCAGCTGGGAACGAGAAGGAGAAAGGACTCATTTGGAATAGAGAGCGAGAGAGAAAAAGAGAGAGAGAGAGAGAGAGAGAGACCAAGAGAAATAGAGAGCGAGAGAAAGAGGAACCAACTAGACTGAATAAGGCAATGAGAACTGAGAAAGAAGGACGAACAGAGTATAGCGTGTGTCTTTCGAGATAAATAGTGTGAGAAAAGTGAGCGAAAGGGGGAAGGGAGAGAAAGAGTATGTGATAGAGAGCGAGAGAGAGAGAGTGTAGAGAGAAAGCGAGAGAGAGAGAGTGTAGAGAGAAAGCGAGAGAGAGAGAGAATACGAAATGAAGTTTGGGAGACTTTGGCCGAGCGGCGGCGTCGTCCTCACGATGACGTGAGAAGAAGGAGAAAGTGAGGAGCCATAGGAGGAGAGAGAGAGAGAGATAGATAGAAAAAGAGATAATGAGATAGAGCAAAGGGAGATAGAGTGAGAGAAAAAGAGAGTGAGACAGAGAGAGAGAGAGAGAGTGCAGAGAGAGAAAGACAACGACGTTACCTTCAGACGCTAACGGGCAAGACCCTGCGACATTCTCATCTTTTCTCTCACCTTCTTTCTCTCTCTCCCCTCATCTTTAGAGCTTCTTTACTCTCTCTGTCACTCTCTAGCACTCAGTTCCTCTCTTTCTCTCTCTACCTCTCTATTCCTCTCTTTCTGTTTGCTCTCTTTCTCTCTCTCTGCTTTTCTCTCGTCTCATCCTGCTCTCTGCCTCTCACACATCTGTCTCATCCTTTACTCCTCTTCGTTCTCAACCAGTTCCTCACTGTGTTGCTTGACTGGAAACATCACCCTTTTTTCTTCTCCTTTTTCCCCACTCTGTCTTCGCTCTCCTGTCTGTCCGTCTCTCTTTTTCTCTCTCTATTTCTCTATTTATCTTTTCTTTCTCTCTCTTTCTCTCTATTTCTCTTCTCTCTCTCTCTCTCTTTCTCTCTTTCTCTCTTTCTCTCTTTGTCTCTTCATCTCAGGGCACCAATTCAATTCGCGAAAATCTGTTTCCAATCTTCATTGTTCTTCTTATTAATTTTTTTTCCTTGTAAGCAACCTTTTTAATTCATTCTTTTTTGGGGTTGCTTCCTTTTGGTAACAGCAGCTTTTAACAAGCTTGAATGTCATTAAATAATTTGTTTTTGAAATATCATTGATGACTTTTGCAAGCCATCTCTCATATGCACTTTGATTTGGTTTTATTGCTAACCATAAACTATTTTCATATTGCTGGAACATAAACCTTCTATGTGCTACATATACGTTGATTCGTTTGTCTAGTAGCAACCATCAAATTCAATTATTAACTATACATATACCTATGCTAATTATCAACGTATTATGTGTTTCATATTTCAATTATTGCCGCAGGGGTTCGTATATTTTGGCAACACCCCCTCATAGGGTAGTAGAGAAAATGTGTTTTTTTTCACTATGGACTATTGCGATTTTACTGTGCTTAAAAAATTCTTCAGGAGATTCTTATTAACGTTGGGGGTACTAATATGCTAATTACGGTATGTTTTTGCCTGGACATTACTTGGACCATTAAGGAAGGTCCTTGTTGCAGGTAGATGGCCCTAATTGTATAAGAGGGAGAGGTGGTGGATGGAAGGCCCTAATTGTATAAGAGGGAGAGGTGCTGGATAGAAGGCCCTGATTGTATAAGAGGGAGAGGTGGTGGATGGAAGGCCCTAATAGAAGGACGGGCGCGGTAGATAAAAATCACATACAGGTCGTGCATTACTTGGACCATTAAGGAAGGCCCTTATTGGATTGAAGGCCCTAATTGTGAAAGAGAGAGAGAGGTGGATATAAAGCCCTAATAGAAGGCCCTAGACGGGTGCGCGGTGGATCAAAGGCCCTACAGGTCTGGCCAGAGCTGGCCCGATTCAAGTGTGCCGGAGGAGGGGCTGCTTAAAGGGGGGGGGGGGTGGGCTGCGAGATGGATTCCTCCCTACTCTGGCGCGGCGCACACACGTTAGCGTACGTCGATTCTCTGGCTCGCTTTCTTTCTCTGCATCCCTCTCCTTTCTCTCTCTCTCTTTCTCTCTCTTTCTCTCTCTTTCTCTCATAACCTTTCTCCCTCTCCGTTTCGTTCACTCTCTCCTCCTCCTCCTCTACATGCAAGCTGTGGCTGCACGACAGCCCTCGAGTAGAAAAGGCGTCTTCCTCATTTTTTTTTCTCTCTCTCTCTCTCTCTGTCTCACTACCTCTCTCTCTCTTCTTTCTCTGTTTCTCTTTTTTTCTCTCTCTCTCGCTCTTTCTTTCGCTCTTTCTCTCTCTCTTTCACTCTGTCTGTCTTCTTTTTTCTCCTCTCTCTCTCCCTCCTCTTCTTCGCTTAACTCTCTCTCTCTTCTTCTCACGCCCTCTCATTTCCTTGTCTCATTCACTCCCTCCTCTCACGCACCCCGTCGGAAGTGCTTCAATCGAGCTCTCTGCTCTCTCTCATTCTCGCTCTGTCTCATTCTCTCACTCTCACTCTCTCGCTCTCTCTTACTCTCATTCTCTCCTCTCTCTCTCACTCTCTCCTCTCTCTCTCTCTCCCTATTTCGCTCTCTCTATCTTGGAGCAGAAGCAGCGAAGAAAGCCAGACGCCCATTCTGCTGCATTCGACGGCAACGGCGTCTATTGCAAAAAAAGGGAGAGAAAGAGGGAGAGAAAGAGAGGGAGAGAGAGAAAGAGAGAGAGAGAGAGCAGGGGGAGAGAGAGAGCGAGAAAGAACGAAAGACTACTACAACTAGTGCGAATGAGAATGATGCATGGAGGAGAAGAGTGCGTGGGAGAGAGAGAGAGAGAGAGAGTGAGCGAGGGAGAGAGGGAGAGAAAGAGAGAAAGAGAGAGCGAGAGAGAGTGACAGAAGGAAGCGATATTGAAGCTGTCAACCAAAGGGGGGAGTAGGCCTCGCGGTTTGGAGCTTTCTCCTTATTTCCTCTTCACTCCCCTTTACTTTTCTCCTCTCTCTCTCCATTTCTCTCTCTTCCTTTCTCAGCCTCTCTCTCTTTCTCTCTCTCCATGCCTCTCTCTCTAATTCTTTCTCTGACTTTCTTTTTGTGCGATCTCCAAGACGCACTGATGGTGTAAGCATTTAATGTTCTGTTATGTGTTTTCAATGAAATGTACATATGCATCACTGGCAATTTTTAAATCTTACATATTCATGTATTTGTTTTTTTGTAATTTTTATGCAAATCCTGAAATTTGGCAGCTTTCCAAGAATCTCGGCGTGTTTTGACGTTAGAAACGTGTGCAGATAATACATACCTTTTCAAATTTCACAGCTGAAAATTTTTTTTTTATTGTTTTCAAAAGAAGATGATTGAGATTGTTGAAGCAAAAGGAAAAAAAGTGTTGCAAAAAAATAAATAGGAAGTTAAAGAGATTTAACTCTTTGATGGAAAAGAGGGAAGTATGACGTCATCAAGTGATTTTTCCCCGCTCTTTTCCTTTCCCTTCGTCCTTTCCACTCACTTGTCATGCTGAACATATCGCGGCCTTAATCGCTCCAGTCATTCGGAGTACGACGTTTTTTGTCTCTCTTTCTCTCAACCGTTTTCTTTCTCTCTTTCTCTCTCTCTCTCTCTCTCTCTCTCTCTATCTCTCCCTCTTTTATTCAACTTTTTTTTTTCTCTCTCTCTATATTCGTCTAATTCTCTCTCACTTCCTTCTCTATCTCTCTCAATCAGCCTTCATCACTTCTCGCTCTCTTTTGTCTCTCTCCTCTCTCTCTCTCTCTCTCTCTCTCTCTTCCAGGCCACTATGCCAAACGCATTATCAAGTGGCCAGGGAGAAATTTCGAGAAAGGGCGGACTCCGAGACTACGTCCATATGCATTATGCTCAAGTATTGGCACACACAAATTCTTTGTGACTTTTAGAGAATGGGAAGGAAGGTTCCCGGGAGCAGAAAGAGAGTTGCCGACGCTTCCGCTCTCCTTGCCCAAGCCATTTGTTCACTTAGTGCTATTTCGGTTGCTCACTCTCTCTCTCTCTCTCTGTCTCTCTCTCTTTCTCTCCCTTTCTCTTTCTCTCTCTCTCTCTCTCTTGTCTCTCTCACGGTCTCTCTCCGTCTCTCTCTCTTTTTCTCACTCTCTCTCTCCGTCTCTCTCTCTCACTCGCTCTCACCTCCTCCAAATCACTCGTCAATTATCTTACTGATTCGCTGGGAACGAAAGTCGAAAATCAGCCAAAATTATTCGGCCCAAAACTTGTCGCAGCCATTTGTGGCCGAGCAAAGTTGTCTCGAGCGGTTGACTTAAAAAATGTGTTTATTAGAAAAAAATTGTGGGCAGATTAATTAATTTATTTATTTTAATTACTTGTATTCCGCGTGGTTTCTGTGCTTGCAATCGGACGTACTACAAAAATATTAAAAAAAAAATTTTTCTCCCATAATTTATACTTTGTATTTATATCGCTTTGTTAAAATGTGTACATACACATCTGTAGTTAATGTGTTTTTTTTTGTTTGTTTTGCCAAGATTTACATGCTCATATGTATATATATATATATATATATATATATATATATATTATATTCAGCTTTCCCCATCTCCTACTTAATCCCTTCTCTCATGTTTTGGAACATATCCGCTCTTAGTATCTTCGAGACACTCCTCGAGCATTCATGCGTGATATTCTTCTGATAAGAGGCCCTCGTATCCCCCTGATACCCCTGATATCTCCCCCCCCCGATACTCCCCCCCCCCACCTCGATACACCTTGATATGATCTTTCCCGTCGAATAGCAATTTGCCACAACGCATGTTATAAGATGTATAGGATTACGCCCTCCTTCTAATGTTTTGCTGAATTGACTCTGCTCTGCAATATTGCAAAGATTAATTTTTGACATGATCTTGATGTGTTTTCTCTCTTTCCCTCACACTTTCTCAAATTACTCTCCCTCTCTCTCTCAATCTCTCTCTACATATCTTTCTGTATTTACTCTCTCTCTCTCTCTCTTCCTCACTCTCTTTATTTGCTGTCTCTCTCTCTATTTCTTCCACATTCCGTTCCTAGTAATTAGATACATATCTATGTATCTCATTTTATTTCGCCCTCTCCAGCATACACCTATTCTGCATTGATTGAGTCTATCATTCTGTATTCCACGAAATTTAAGCACTTATCCGGATATTGCTTCACTTTTTTTCTTGCCTTCGCTCTCTCTCTCTCCTAATCTTATTTTCTTCCTCATCTCCTCTGTCTTTCTTCCTGTTTCAGGTGGCTTTCTCTCCCTCTCTCTCTCTCTCTCTTATCATTCTCTTTATCCACCCAACCTCTCCTCTGTGCACCTCTGCATTTCGCCCTCTCCTATTTGAAACTTTCTCGTTTTCTCCCTCCTCATCTATCTTTTCCGTCTATCTCTCTCTCTCCCTATCTCTATCTATCTCTCTTCTTTCTCGCACTCTCGCTCTCACGTTCTCTCTCTCTCTCTCTCTCTCTCGCTCTTTCTCCGCTTCTTCTCTGTCGTTCCCATACATGTGCCATTCGATTGCTGAGAGCTCCTCCGGAATATGATGTCGTCGTCCTACGCACTTCTTAGTAGTGCCGGAGAGAGAGAGAGAGTGCAACAGAGAGCGAGAGAAAGATAACAAGACAGAAAGAATGCGAAAGATAGAGAAAGAGAGAGAGCGAGAGTGGGAAAGAGTAAGAGCGAGAA